>JBBBDQ010001715.1:2672500-2782500 GCA_037127315.1 Ascarosepion bandense | reverse complement strand
AGGATAGCTCTAACACAGAATGTGGAACGCTGAACATGCTGGTTAGAGTAGGTTGGAAAAAGAAGCATGGTTCCATTTTGAGATGCATCGGTTCCCTTGGCACTTTGTTTTTAGAAATGCATCAGTTCATACTTTAAGATCCCTCAGTTCCCTTGACACTCTGTTTTTTGAGATGTATCAGTTCCCATTTGGAGAGGCATCAGTGCTCTTGACACTTTGTTTTTGAGATGCTCCCTATCCTTTGCAATTTAAATGCAATCTGGAAGATGTAGCCTGAGAAGGATGGTTCCCTAGAACTGAACTTTGTTTAATGTTTCTCAAGAAGGAAGACAGGAGCCACAAAATTGAAAATGGGGGGAAAAAAGGATGGAGAGAAAAAAAAAGAAATTGAAGGAATTACGAGAAAAGAGGAAATTGCTGCCACTCATGGAAACACTTGGAGTATAAATTTAAAAATATAGCTAAGTTCATAAGTGATTTACAAAGCCAAAACTGTTGCAAGAATGAAATTAGTGAATTTGTTCTTTTGTGTTACTATGCTAACTTTTTCAATATTCCATTTGATAATCTTCTTGGATGCAATCTCTAAGAAAAGGGGTTTCTTTTTACAGATGAAAGGTTGATATAGAAAAAATATGTATATTTAAGGTACAGAGCTTAAATATAGCATAAAAAAAATTAACTGTAGAAAAAACAAAACAAAACATGTGTTATGGTTCCTTCAAAGCAGCAAACTTTTTTGATCAGCCCTTATCAGAGTGGATTGTTGATGAATTTTAAAATATTAGAATATAAAACAGAATTACCAATAAAAATGAGCTAATCATTTTTTTTTTTCTTCTGGGAGTTGACAGTTATATCCTTATTTTAAACTATGTTTATTGGTAATTTTGTTTATTCAATATTTTACAATTTATCAGTAATCATCTCTAATGATAGTTGACAAAAATTTGGATGCTTTACAGGAATAATACCACTTTTTTCTGAATTTTTTTTTTTTTTTTTTTTTTTTAAGCTAATTTCAACACACCGTAATTTTCAAGCTATATTGTGAATAGAAATAATGACTGCTAGAATTAGAGCATCTTTGGATATTAATACACAAATAGCTGAAAACTTACCCTGCAAAACTTTTATTAATAATTTAACAGACTGTTATTTTACTTATTTGAATACTTTTCTAATGTTTGTATTAATAATTACCTTGGAGAAGAGATCATTATACATAATTATTAAAAAGGTGTTGATGTTTTAAACAGAAAAATCTTGCCAAGTTAAAAGTAATTTTCTTGCTTGATTGGAAATATATAGAGATCTGTTTCCATGATATGGTGTAGTATATAATACCAAAATACAAAATACCAAATTATGGCTGGCCTCTCGGTTGCCCCCGTCTTTTATAAGCTTCAAAAACGTATGAAACTGATCAATGTCTTATTTTATTAAGATTTGATCTTCAGCATTTTTCCTCTGTGTTTTCCTTTTCATTTAGCTTTTTAAGAATACATACAGAAACCAGTTTGAAAGAAAAATAAACAAAATAAAACAACCAGATAGATAGAAACAGACATGTTGTTAGGGAGGGAAAGAAACTTAAGTCATATTTTCATACCTGAAAGATGTTAATTAGAAATAATGCCCCAACTTGATATGTAAATACATAATCAGTCAGTGATTTATGGCAATTGGTCTGTAATTTTTTTTCTAATCTACTGAAGACAATCGGCATCAAATTCCAAGACACAACTTGAGTTTGCCCCTCTCCTCTCCAGAAAAATCTCAGCCCCTGTGTTGGGGCCCCTGCCACTTTTTGAGTTTCACAATTGCCACTGATCCAATCTTTAGTTGATTTTGTTGTGAATTAAAGTTATTGATCAGATAATCTCTATACATCATATTTTTCTTTTTTCATATAAAAAATAAACATTAATTTTTAAAAATAATAATTTAAATGATGTCAGATTAATAGAAAATGTTGAACAAATGTACCCACAAATAAGTGGTGTATCATATATTTTATTGATCATTGGCACAAAATAAATAAGGATTTGTTTTGTTATACAATTGTTGATTTTTATCTTTTAGTAAATTTTTTTTCTCTTTTTTTATTTTTGGATACCTAATTATCTGGCCAGTTGGATATCAAGTGAAGAGCTTTAAATAGTAACTAATATCTGGTTAATAATATCCAAATGGGTTCAAGTCTGAATGATTTGAATGTTGGTATTCTAACCATAAGATCTGTATTCATGCTATTTCTGTTTGGACTATTGTTCTCTGTTGTGGATGTGTGGGTAGTGAAATGAATAGTGACTTGGAATGAGAAATCAGAGAGCATAGTTCAAATTCCAGTTGAGTTACATTTATCTATACACCAAAAAATACACTAGGGAAATTTATGAAACCATTTCTCCTCCCTTCAGCTATGGGTTAAATATTAGTGATTTTTCCAGACACAAAACCCATCTCAAAAAAAGAAAATAATTAGAAAGATTGTTAATGCAATATTCAATAACAAAAATAAAAATAATTATTCTTACAATTGAAAATCTGTTTCAGCTTTATATAACTTATAAAGGGTTGATAAGCTATAAAAAACAAATCAAATTGTCTTTGTTAATTTCACAGTGTTTTCCTTGTTGTGTCCTCCAGCCTTTTTTAGGTGCTTGTCGATCTGAGTAGATTTCATGGAATTTTGGGTTAAACCCTTTATTTAATCTATAGGGTAGACTATTCTTATTACACTATGTCTAACAAAGATGCTGATAACAGTTCAAATATAAATAATATAGATCACTGCAAGAAATTCAGATAGAAATCATAAGACTTGTGTTCATATCTCACCAGGATCAATTTGATAAAGAGGTGATGTTCTGGATGGTATCATCTTTGGGAGATGATACCAGTGGGTAACAGTGTTGGAGAGTGTCTGTGAAATCCTTACTATAGATCAACCCAAGTTTTGTGAGTGAAATTGTGTAGACAGTTTATTTATTTAGAACCTGTTATTTAAATTTGTACGATAGGCTGTTAATCGGTTCTTTATAAATAATCTGAATGTCCAGCTCATTTCAGTTTCAAATTCTTACCCTACAATTATTGTAGAGATTAAACTTTTATTTTTAATTTACAAAAACATTTTTTTTTTGTTAATGACCCTGACAAATAAAGTAAATAAAACATAGAGTACAAAACTAAACACTTTTCAATGCCTACATCAAGTGTATTGACTATGAGTCACTGAAGCTACTTCACTCTTGGTATGCATGCATGATGACGCATACAAAACATTTAGCAAGACCACTTGTTGTACTCCTGTAGAACCAGTTTTTTCCAAGTTGATTTCTCCTCTTCTTTCATTCATAAAAATGGCCCTAACTGTTTCCGTCTGCTCTCCACAACTCCTGGGCATAACTTGTGCTACTGTAGTTTGCTTGGTAGACGATTACATGCATGTCAGATGAAGAGACTTTCAGTGTCGGGTTAATTTCCCTGATAATTAAACATTCATTGCCAGCTCCTTCATCTTCTTTTTCTTTATCAGCTCCTTTCTTTTCTTTTTCATCATTGGTTCCTTTCTCTTTTTTTTTTCCGTTGTCAGCTTCTTTCTCTTTTTCATTGTAGGCTCCTTCCACTTCTTTTTCATCATTGGCTCATTCCTCTTCTTTTTTAATTGTCAACTTCTTTCTCTGCTTTTCCATTGTATGCTCTTTTTCTCGTCATTTTTGCATTCAGCTTATTCCTTTTTTTAATCATCGGCTCCTTCCTCTTCTCTGCCGTCGTCAGCTTCTTCATCTTCTCTGCCGTCGTTGGCTCCTTCCTCTTCTCTGCCGTCGTCAGCTTCTTCATCTTCTCTGCCGTCGTTGGCTCCTTCCTCTTCTCTGCCGTCGTCGGCGGCTCCTTCCTCTTCTCTGCCGTCGTCGACTCCTTCCTCTTTGCCGTCGTCGGCTCCTTCCTCTTCTCTGCCGTCGTCGGCTCCTTCCTCTTCTCTGCCGTTGTCGGCTCCTTCCTCTTCTCTGCCGTCGTCGGATCCTTCCTCTTCTCTGTCGTCGTCGGATCCTTCCTCTTCTCTGCTGTCGTCGGATCCTTCCTCTTCTCTGCCGTCGTCGGATCCTTCCTCTTCTCTGCCGTCGTCGGATCCTTCCTCTTCTCTGCCGTCGTCGGATCCTTCCTCTTCTCTGCCGTCGTCGGATCCTTCCTCTACTCTGCCGTCGTGGGATCCTTCCTCTACTCTGCCGTCGTGGGCTCCTTCCTCTTCTCTTCTGTCGTCGAATGCTTCCTCTTCTCTTCTGTCGTCGAATGCTTCCTCTTCTCTTCTGTCGTCGAATGCTTCCTCTTCTCTTCTCTCGTTGAATGCTTCCTCTTCTCTTTTGTTTTTTTTTCTTTGTTTTTTTACTTTATCATTTTTATTTTTCTATTTTCTTGTGTCTCTTTTTTGCAGTATTTTCATTTTCTCTTTCCCTCTGTCATTTTTTTCTTTTTCATTCTCTTGTTATTTTTCTCCTTTTTGTTTTCCTCTCTTCCTCTGCTTTCATCTTCTCTCCTTTCTTCATCCTGTCTTTTTCTTTTTTTATTTTTCTCTCTCAATTTTTAATTTATTCCTTCTCCACTATTAGTCTCTCCCTGAGTAGACCTAATTGCAATCTTCCCTTGAGACTCTTATCAATAGTTGTCACTATCCCTAACTTTTCTCCTCATATTTACTTAGCACTGTTATTATTTCTATAGCTTTTATTTATGTTCCATTAAACTTTCTTACTGGACATGTGACAATCATATAAATTCTTTCTGGCCTCATTAAAAGGCAACAAGGCTTGGCTATTATAGACTGAAATTGTTTTATGTTAATTTTTCACCATTTCTAATTTAGGTATCTTGATTTTAGAAGATTCTGTGATGCATACAGTGTTACCAAAATATTTTCTGAGTTTATCTAAAACTGCAGAGGCTCTTGCAGTGAACCAACTTAAAATGAGATGAATCATGCTCGGCATCACCTTACATGGCAGTAAAAACAACACTTCAATTAGACAGAAGATTGGAGTGAAGGATATAATTGAGACCAAGAAGGGCAAACATAAATGGGCTGGTCTCTCATCTCAGAGACAACAGGTGGACTAGTAGAGCAACATACCAAGGCAGTGGAAAAGTGAACTAGAGTGGCCAAATGCAAGATCTGACCTGGTACTTCATCACCACCTGGCCTAGTATGACCAGAGATAGGAAGGAGTGGTGGTCAACCAGGGAGGATGTTCCTCCATCAAGAATGAGAAAAAAAAAAGGAACAGGATGATAATTGGTATTGCTTTTAATTTTAGAAGAGTGTTGGTGACATGGAAGCAGCAAACCAGAAAAGAGTTCTACATGTGAGAAGTGTGAGAGGGAAGAAGCTGTTAGCATAGAACTTATTGTTACATCAAGCAATTTTAAGAGAAAAATGAGACTGAGCTGCCAATCTAGTACTCTGCTTAAATTTGTAAAGTTGAAGTGCCAAAGAGGAAACTTCATCGCAACAATTACCATGAAAATATTTATAGAAGATGTACAGGGAAGCTATTTTAGGGCATTTGGAAAAGTAATCTTAAGCCAAGATTCCATAACTATGATGATTCATGTTTGGATTTTATCAAAAATCTCTAAATACATAGCAGAAACATCAAAACAGATGTGGCAGCTATATTCAGTGTATTGAAATCTATAAATCTATTAGATGAGGTACCAAAGAGGAAGGCAATATTTATTTTGAATATTACAATAATGTAGCACAAGGGCAAAAGCTGGGGATAGGGGAAGGCTGGTCTTCAATTTGTCTTATCTTAAACTTAGCCAGCCATGATTAATGACCCAAACATACCACAGTGTTCCTTATGCCAAAACAACATATTCTTATCATTCTTACTGCAGCCACCATAATACCACAAAGTCTCTACATGGTCTGAACTAGTTCTCATATGTACAATTTGTCTGTTGGGGAGTAGAGAATAAAAATAGTACTGTGTTTAAATTTGTGAAGTTGAGATACCAAAGAAGAAAGTTCATCAGAACAGTAACCAGTAAACTATTTATAGAAAAAGCTTTACTATTACAAATCTTATCTTTACCAATGCTGTTAGTTTTCTCATACAGTAACAGTGGCTGCTAATATTAATCTTATAAATACATTATTTATTATTCTAGCTCTTAACTAAGTCAGTGTATTTGGCTTTTTATAGTCTTGTTCATACTTCTACCCATCCATCACTCACAATATTTCTCTTCTCTTTTTCTCTGTACATGATTTGCTTGGAGAATACTGGTTGAAATACATTCCCTTAACCATTGGCACAAAATAAATAAGGATTTGTTTTGTTATACACTCATTGTTTTCTTATCTTCAGTAATTTTTTTCTCCCTTTTCTTTTTTGGCAACCCAATTATCTGACCAGTTGGATATTGAGCGAAGAGTTTTAAATAGTAACTAGCACCAGGATAATAATATCCAAATAAGTTCATGCTCAAATGATTTGAATGTATGTATTCTGACCATGAGACTTGTATTTATACTATCTGCATTTGGACTATTGTTCTTGTCTTTGTTGTGAATGTGTGTAATGGATATCAGCTCAGAATGGGAAATTGGAGAGCCAAGTTCAAATTCCAGTTGAACTCATTGCATTGACTTATGTGCAAATAACCTTGGGAAAGGTATGAATTCATCTCCTCCCTTCGATAT
This sequence comes from Ascarosepion bandense, assembly GCA_037127315.1. Taxonomy (NCBI): domain Eukaryota; kingdom Metazoa; phylum Mollusca; class Cephalopoda; order Sepiida; family Sepiidae; genus Ascarosepion; species Ascarosepion bandense. The sequence goes on along the minus strand of JBBBDQ010001715.1, from coordinate 2,775,788 downwards.
ATTAAATAGCAGAACAGATTGGATTCTATAGCCTTGGTTGGCAACCAGTCTACTACAGAAAGAAATAGCAACTTACTGCAGAAAAAATCTAGTCTGTCATTGATCAAGAGAGACATGATCACCGAAGCGTGTATCATGTATGGCACTTAACTGACTGACTGAATTAACTGGTCAGTTGGATATCGAGCAGAGTTTTAATAGTAACTAGCATCAGGATAATAATATCTAAATAGTTTCATGCTCAAATAATTTGAATCTATGTATCCTGACTATAAAACTTGTATTTATACTATTTGCATTTGGACTATTGTTCTCATCTATGTTATGAATGTGTGGGTAGTGAAATGAATAACAACTCACTGCTAGGAAGGTTGGGTTACTATGTCAGGCCAGGATGTTTTTCCTGTCTGAAGCCATCCTGCATATATACAAATCAACCATTCATCTGTGCATGGAGTACTGCTGCCATATATGGTCAGGTGCCCCCACTGTTCATCTCATTGTTCTTGACAGGCTCCAAAGGAGAATCAGTAATGTGATAGGTACCAACTTGGTGGCTCGACTACAGCCACTTTCCCACCGACGAGATGTGGCTTCTCTTTGTCTGTTCTATAAATACTTCCATGGCTTCTGCTCCAATGAACTTAAGTCACTGGTGCCTCCGCAACAGGTGTTTACTCATGCAACCAGACTGGCAACTGGGTCTCACCCATTCACAGTGAGATCAACCAAATGCAGACGACAATTCTACTCCTGCAGCTTCTTTCCTCACACTTCCCACCTGTGGAACTCACTTCCTTATTCTTGCTTTCCTGATGGCTACAACTTCCAGGAATTTAAATGCAAGGTCAATACTCCTCTCTTAACCACTTGACCCTAGTTCTTGCCTCACCATCCTGTAGAACAAGTCCCAAGTAGGCATCTCTGCAGATGACACTACAATATACTCCCACACCAGTAAGAAACCTGTCGTGGCGAACAGACATAATCTCGCTGCTGACCTTGAACGGGATCTACACTCTGTGGTGAACTGGGGCAAGAAGTGGCTTATCAACTTCAATTCGTCTAAGACCAAGCTGTTGTCTGTCAACCATTACAGGCAACCTCTCCTGCCTCCCATAAGCATGGACCAAGCGATTCTTCCGGAGAGCAATACACTACGCCTCCTCGGACTTACCCTGTCGCCAGACCTTAAATGGAACCACTATATTGAATCCATAGCAAACTCTACTGCTAAGAAGGTTGGATCACTATGTCGATCCAGGATGTTTTTCTGCCTCAATCCATCCTGCATATATACAAGTCAACCATCCGTCCGTGCATGGAGTACTGCTGCCATTTATGGTCAGGCACCCCTGCCGTTCTCCTCAGTGTTCTTGACAGGCTCCAAATGAGAGTTTGTAATGTGATAGGTGCTGATCTGGTGGCTTGACTGCAGCCACTTCCCCACCGTCGAGATGTGGCCTCCCTTTGTCTGTTCTATAAATATTTTCATGGCTTCTGTTCGGATGAACTTAAGTCACTGGTGCCTCCGCAACAGGTGTTTACTCATGCAACCAGACTGGCAACTGGGTCCCACCCATTCACAGTCAGGTTAGCCAAATGCAGACAACAATTCTACTCCTGCAGCTTCTTCTCTCGCACTTCCCGCCTGTGGAAATCACTCCCGTATTCTTGCTTTCCTGATGGCTACAACCTCCAGAAGTTTAAATGCAAAGTCAATACTCATCTACTAACCACTGGACTCTAGCTCTTTCCCCACCCCCGTATAACCTTCCCTTCTCTCCACCTATGCATCTGTCATCGCACCTGCTTTCTCAGCTTTCTATTGCTCCTTTCTAACTAGTTTGTACTTCTCACTCTTTTCTAATTAATCTTTTTACAGTTATGTAGCCCCCTGCACATCAGTGGCATTTCCGCCTTGCTTGGGGTGAAATGATTAAAAAAAAAAAATATCCTTTCCTTTCTCTCCACCTCTGCAACTGTCATCACACCTGTATTCCCTTCCTTCTCTTGCTCCTTTCTAAATCATTTGTCCTTCTCTTCACTTTCTTTTATCTAGTGCTTTTACTCTTATGTAACACCCTGCACATCAGTGGCATTACCGCCTTGCTCGGAGTGATATGATTATAAAAAAAAAATAAAAACTTAAAATAAAAAAAAAATTAGTGAGCAGAGTTTGAATTCCAGTTGAGATAATTACATTCATTTACGTACAAATACCCTAGGGAAATGTATAAATTTGTCTCTTCTCCCCACAGTTATGTTAAATAGAAAGACATGTGTCTGGAAAATTATTGTTATTTAAAAAAATGATAGAAAAATTGTTAATGCAATATTTATTAACAAAAAAAAAAATTTGTTTTTACAATCAAAAATCTGTTTTTAAGAATTAATATTTAAAAGAATTAATATGCCATAAAAAACAAATAAAAAAAAAAAACAAATAAAATTAAATCATCTTTGTTGTTAGTTTCATAATGTTTTGCCTGTTGTGCCCTCCAGCCTTTTTTAGGTGCATGTTGATTGGAGTAACTTTCATGGAATTTTAAACTAAACCCTTTATTTAATCTATAGGGTGGATTATTCTTATTACACAAACCATGTCTAATTGATGCAGATAATAGTTCAAATCTAAATAATGCAGATCATTGCAAGAAATTCAGATAGAAATCATAAGGTTAGTGTTTGTGTCTCACCAGGTTCAATTTGTTAAAAAGGTAAAATTTTTGCTGGTATCATCATGGGGTGATAATGTCTATGAAAAGTGTCTGTGAAAACCATATCATGGCTCAACCCAAGTTTTGTGAGAAAAATTAGGTAGACAAAATTGTTCAGTAGCCATCAATGATTCTGTTAGCACAAATTCACAAATGTCTGAGAGTTTGACAGCACTGGCCTTATTAAACTACTGGCTGGGTTAAGAGCCTTTTAGCACCCTTTTGTTATACTTGACTCCAGAATTGTCTAATGACTGTTTTGTTGAGAGAATGGCTACTACTTTCATAGAAGTTGATGTAGAAGCTTATATGAAAAAAAAAAGATAGAATATAACATTTTTGTCTAAAATTTCAAATATGTAAGAAGTAGAAATATTAATTTTAAAGCATTTGTAATTTTAAAATTGAATATCTTCATGAGTGGAATTGTTTCGGGCATATTTTTCTCATATTAGAAAATATATAAACAATGGTGGATCATTCTGAAGTTATTTATGGAATTTTTGGTCTATTTTTCTGTATAACTATGTGATTAAAATTCAAAACAAAATTAAGTGAAATGATAAAGAATGAGATTGTTAAAAAAAATGAACATTTTTCATGTAAAATAAATGCTTCTTTTTCATCATTAGACTAAACTTATTTATTTACACATGTGCATGCATATACTCACATGCACATACACTTTATATACACACACACACATTTATTAAAACAAATGAGTGCAGTGAAAAAATCTAATTTAACATTTGAGAGTTGTATTTGATTTTTATTTATTTTTGTTCATGTGTGTCTGTATTTCTTGGTGTTTTTTGTGTCTGACTTCATGTTGTGTGTATCTCTTTGCATGCATCTCTGTATTGTTTTGTGTGTGTGTGTGTGTCTCCATGTTGTTTTATGTCTGTGTGTCTCTGTGTTGTTTTAATATCTATGTGTGTCTATCAGTCTTAGTGTTGTTTTGTATGGGTGTCTCTCACAATCTGTGTTTTGTGTTTGTCCCCATGTTGTTTGTGTCTATGTGTCTTTCACAATCTTTGTGTTTTGTGTTTGTCCCCATGTTGTTTGTGTCTATGTGTCTTTCACAATCTGTGTTTTGTGTTTGTCCCCATGTTGTTTGTGTCTATGTGTCTTTCACAATCTTTGTGTTTTGTGTTTGTCCCCATGTTGTTTGTGTCTATGTGTCTTTCACAATCTTTGTGTTTTGTGTTTGTCCCCATGTTGTTTGTGTCTATGTGTCTTTCACAATCTTTGTGTTTTGTGTTTGTCCCCATGTTGTTTGTGTCTATGTGTCTTTCACAATCTTTGTGTTTTGTGTTTGTCCCCATGTTGTTTGTGTCTATGTGTCTTTCACAATCTTTGTGTTTTGTGTTTGTCCCCATGTTGTTTGTGTCTATGTGTCTTTCACAATCTTTGTGTTTTGTGTTTGTCCCCATGTTGTTTGTGTCTATGTGTCTTTCACAATCTTTGTGTTTTTTTTTTGTGTTGCTAATAAAAGTGTTAATGAAGAAAATGTAATTAACAACTCAAACATTTTTTCAGAATTCAGAAACTTTTCCTCTCATTATTATGAATTCAGTTCTATTTATAAATGTTGAGTAACTTAATAGAAAAGTATTTCAACTTTTTCCCCCATTAGATTTCTCTCCTGAAGAAAAGATAATTTTGGTCAGCTTATCTTAGTGTAATGGTTAATGAATTTATCTTGTAGACCTTCAGTACTGCTTTAAAGAATTCCATCTTCATTGGAAATCCTGTCTTTGTGTCACACTGAGCAAAGCTTAGTAAATATTGAGTCATGTTAAACATGTTACAATGCATAATAGAATAATTAAATAAACATGGTCAAAATATCTACCCTAGAAAAAAAGAAACATGATTACATGCTAAATAAATTGCTGACTCATTGAAGTGAAATAGTCTTGTGGTCAGAATTAAAACTAATTTCAGATGAGGTATTGATATAGCTGAGTTTGTAGTGCAATGGTTAGCAGCATGGAAAGTGAAATCAGATTCCAGTCTAGTTTGTTGCATTCACTTTTACACAAATGTCCCTCTAGTTATGGGTTAAGACGCATCATAGACTGAGTTCTATAGCCTTAGGTGTCAGTTAGTGTAGGAGAAGGACTACTTTGAATTTAAGAAAAATAGTCATGGCAACAGAAAATCTTTCTACTGTCTTTTCCAACAAGTCATGGTAATCTACAGATATTAAAAAGAAAAAGAATCTGATCCCAAATAGATATAGCATGAAAAAAGATGTTAGTACCAAAATGCAAACAGCTTAAAAAATAAAAACAAACATATTGGAATATGCAAACTAAGTTCAAATACTGTTTGGGACATGCTCTTGAGAAACCCTGACTCCAAATCACCCTCCAGCTAATAGTAGGGCAGTTGGAGTCTTTTAGTCTTGTAAGACAGTTCATCTCAAGTGATAGGCTGATACCCTGGCACCATAAACATACTTGCTATCAAGACTGTTTCAGCATTATTTGATGTGGATATGAGCCGATGCTCTACAAGGGGTTCTGCAGGAATAAACAATGCAAAGTTGATATGAAGATAACTCTTGAGACTTATTACAAGGAAAAGCTTTTACTTGGAAATTAGTAATGTCTGCTGTTTACATTTATCTTAATTGATGTCTGTCACTCCTGTTACAGATGTCTGTCACTCCTGTTACAGACTCTTTCTGTGTTGTTCAACAGATAATCTCAGCTGTTCGTTGTCAAGTTCAGTTTTGTTAAAAAAAAATTTATTTCTGGATTCATGAAAAAATTTATTTATTTTTTTATTTATTTTTTTAATCATTTCACCCCAAGCAAGGCATTCTACTACCACTATTGCGCCATGGGTTACATAGGGGAAGGTGATGAGAAAGAGTGGTTAAATATAGGAAATGTCAGAAGGAGGGTAATAGATGGGTAGGGATATTGAGGATGAGGGTTGGGTAGGTGGGAATAGTGTTTGAGAGAATGGAAGTGAGTTAGTGTGTTAGGAGGTGTCTATTGACCTTACATTTAAACTCCTGGATATTGTAGCTGTCAGGGAAGCAAGCATGTGGGACGGAATTCCACAGGCGGGAAGTGCGAGAAGCTGTTGGAGTAGAAATTGCGGTTACATTTTATTGGTTTCACTGTAAAAGGGTGGGACCTAGTTGCTAACCTAGTATCTCGTGCAAATTCGTACCTATAAAATCTTATTGGTATATACTTAACCCTATCAGGCCTAAAGCAATTTCAATTTTTAAATCCTTGCAATCCTGGCCAAATTGTTAAAACATCTGAATATCTGATATTAATGCAATTGATATATCAAGTTTTACAATTTTAATTTATATGAAAGTAAATTGATTTCTCTTTCAAATGATACCACATTTAGTCTTCTTGATCTTACTTGTTATGAAATATGGTTTTGAAAATCTACAAGTTTGTAGATCATTAATGGGTATGTGAGTAGCAAGGGACTAGCACATTTTGGGTTATCATCATTTCATTTTCACAAGATTTATTATTTCACAGACATTGGAATAGTTTGTACGGAGTATGGAGTCATTGTGATCTCAAGGGATACCTCTGCATTGTGTAATGGTTACCAAGCTTGACTTGCTAGAACAATTATGACTGAATAATGAGTTTGATCCTCACTGGGTGCTCCATACTTTCGGCCTTGTGCCACATCTAAGCTGCACTTAGAAAATCACCATTATGGTCCTAAGATTATTAGCATAGCATCAGTTGATTTTGTGGCCATGAGATGCAGAATTAGCAATTTACATCCAGTCCAAGAGGGCCAATTTCCTGAGGCAAAACCTCTCTATCAGGAAGGAGTTAGGGTCATTACCAGATGATTAAGGAATCCGATAAAAAAGCTTTCAAGTGATCTGGGCAATTTTTTTCTTCTAGTAATATTAAAAATCTATATTTCTAGATTTTTGATGAAGTGTTGGCTGTTTAGGCTGCATATTGAAATACAGTGCTACTCACTTGCTGGCACATGCAGATGCTTCTGGACTATAAGCAAATAAATCTTGTGGGCATATTTGGGCACATTTTCAGCCTTAAAGGTTTAATTAAAACAATTTTTCCCCAATTTGAAATTCTGGTTGGTTTTCTAATTCAGGAAAAGAATGAAAATGAACAAATTATAGCAAGATTAATCAAGTATTAAAAGTTGATTTTTATATGAAAGTAAATTGCTTTCTCTTTCAAATGATACCAATTAGCCTCCTTGATTTTACTAGTTATGAGATATGGTTTTGGAAATCTCTAATTTTAACAAAGTTGTATATTTCTTGCACCTCTGGTTAATGATATGACAGGTATTAACTTTTTGTATTGAAATAGGACGATTCAATTGCAGGCACATTCAGATGCTCCTGGACTATAAGTGTGTTAAACTTGTGAGCACTTTTCAGTCTCTAATTTGAAATTCTGATTGCTTTTCTCATTTGGGAAAAGAATGAAATTATGCAAGTAACAAGATGACATTTTTTTGAGTCTTGAACATTAAAACAAATACAAGTCTTATTAAAATAAGATATGCATAGCCTTCAACAATAAATCCTGTTAAGAAGAAAATAAACAGGAATGATGGAAGATGAAAATGAAGAGAAATAAAAACATCAAAGTCAAGAATATTTCTGATAGACTTTGATGAGATTTGTCCAGTTGCATAGCTAGAGGGTGGTTGATCCTCTCAAAGTGACACTTTTATGTTGGTGGCAACTTGGATCTACAGTTAAGTCCATATATGCTGTATTGAAATTAAAGTGGTTTTAATGTCAGGGACCCTCCTGACAGTAGAAGGATGTTTTTTATTTTGAGTAATAAATCATGGCATATGTATTTAAATATTTGGTATCTTGGACAAGTGATAAATATTATCTAGTGATATATTTAGAGCTGTTTTAACATTGTTGACAATGTGAAACCACTGAAGAAACTCAGGTTATGTCCTTTTAATGCCACAGCACTACTGTGTGCAAGAGACACATCTTGGTTGTTATCATATAAACTTCTGTTATTTTCCTTGAAAGAAGTTTTTTTGAGGGTATGTGTTGCTCTATTTTCCATCTTTTGGGCCGGTTAATTTTTAATAATATACAGGATGTTCCATGATAATGGGAAACAATTAATTATCTTGGATTATAAAAATGACATAAGGTGCCAATTGTATATATTACATAACTAAAATACAAGAGTTTAACATATTATCTAAGATTTGAATATTACATCTCTGAGATGTCTATCACCTCAAAGAGAATATGCAAAAGCTTGCTCTCCCATTTCAAACACAGTTGGCATTGCCTGTTACCTGGAAGTTTGTAACAGCATGCAAGGTCATCTTTTGGGATGGTGCCTGTCACTTTCTAAAATGCTTTTGGAATTTCCTTTGGACTGTAATGATGAATTTTTGACTGGTGAAGTGTATTTCCATTACATATACAATTTCTTTAGAAGTCTACAACATTATGTGGGTTCATCGTCAGCAAAAGAAAAATTAGATAACTGCAGAAAATAGCAAAATCTTAGATAATATGTTGAACTCTTGTATATTAGTTATGGTTTTTTATGTCATAACGTGAGATACTCAATAGTAGATACATTGATATAAATATTTATAAGCCCATTCATTGAAAATAATTTTCAAAATTCTTGTAAAATCTCTTGATCCTTCACTCTCGGTGAGATAAATTATTGTTCACAATGACACTGAACACTTAATTTTCTGCCTATAATGAAGACTGGTTGAATCTTCGTCCTGGTGTCCTTAAATTACTGTTTACTGATTGCTTTTGCAACACATGTGGGTGTAGAAAGACAGGTTACCTCATCACTGATGGATAATCAGGTTGAATTAATAGATAAATGGATTTGCACCTGAAAAGGTGAGTCATCACTATGTACATTTTCTTCTCTTTGGTTGTTCTGTTGTCTGTGAACATATATAAGCATGTCTATGTGACATGATAAATGTCCAGATAGAAAGGGGTGGTTTATTTCAGTGGCAAGTGTTTGTTTGGTAGATCAGTTACTTTTGAAGTTTGGTCTTCTGGGCAACATCCACTTGAATCAAAGGAGAATGAGAATTAAAAGAAATTTTTAAGAATCAAGTGACAACAAAACCGGAAATAGGTTATATCAGGACACATATGTATATTATCAGTTATGATTGGGATTAGAGAGAGTTCTGGTCCAGTTCAAAGTCTCCTTTTTACTTTTCCGACCACAACATTGGGGATGATTAGATGGGCAAGGAGTTCATAAGGAGAAGAGCTGACATCAGTTGTCTTAAGTTTCCCCTCCCTACCCAGTCAGGCAAAGTCCTCAACAAAAATCTACATATTATATAGGAAATGGGGTTCATGTTCTTCTTTCTTGGCGTGTCATGTGTCTTTCATTGTGCTATCTTGTGAGCATGCAGCACACCCTTCACTAGCTTTTAGTTCACACCGATGAGGTTGAGAACCTGAATGCAAGACATGGAGTAATCTTGCTGATCAATGGAAGGCTTGGGTGATGGTCACATTGTATATTTACAAATATATCTATTTTAGTTGAATTATTGTATATAATTTGTGGGTGATTGATGCTATTATCATAGAAGAAAGAAAATATTACAGGAATAGCTGAGGCTCTCTAGCCTGGTTGTGGAGAATGACAATTCTGAATTTAAGACCTTTACTAGCTTGCAGTTATGCCCACTGGTGGGAAAAACTTTCTCAAGTCAAGCCCAAGGAAATCTAGAGTTAGGATCCTTAAAACAGTTTGTAACTGCATTCAGTTACATTCTGGCAAATCCTGTGATGGCCTTTCCATTTGAAGATTTCAGCAACATGGAGAAGAGGAACTTACTGCCTAGGATGCTTAATAAACTTACTGCCTATATATGCTTAATAAACATTCTCAATAATGGCTAGAAGTATAGCTGAAAGTACTTGGAAAAATAAAACATTTGGACAATTTTTATATAATTTATGTTCTGAAAAGAAAAAAATTATAAGATCACATAAAAATTATATATATATATATATATATATATATATATATATATAATTTCATCCCAAGCAAGGCATTTTGCTGCCACTGTTGTGTGGGATGTTACATAGGGGAAAGTGATGAGAAAGACTATAGACTCCGAAACGGCTGAACCAATTTTCTTGAAAATTTACACAGTTGTACTATAAGTGTCTGTGAGTGTTCTTAGCTAGGCTTTGTGTCGAGGTACTCCCAATAAATATCGAAAATCAATAATCGAAAAAATCAGGTTATAGAAGGAGTGGTCTGATTTTAATCAAATTTGATACACTCATAGACAAAGACATAAGAAATGATATTCAGAAGTTTCAAGGTTGCAGTTCTTACAATAGTACAGAAAATCAATAATATATATAAAAGGCAAGATTTTTGTGTGTGTGTGTCTGTTTATCTGTCTGTATGTCCTTTATACAAATCCACAATTTTTATCCAATTCTCACCAAACTTCACACAAATATTCTTTAGGCTGAGTTTGAGCTCCAGGACCATGGATTAGTTTTAAAGCTTTCATTACACCCGAGCAATGTCGAGCTATACTGGTAGTATTGTATATCTAGATGAATTAAATTAAAAATGACTTTTTTTTTTTTTTGTCTTTTTTTTATAACTTGATAGTGTTGGTAGCTTTGACTCTACAGTATTAATACATTGGTAATAATAATTAAACTTCCTATTCTTTGTTTCTCTTAGTAATGTATATCTTTTTACTGTCCTTCCCAATCCTTGTGTTTTGATCTATTTAGGTAGGTTACTTTCTGTTTCCCTCTTTCCTTAAGTTTATCATGTGAGTGTCAAATTCTCCCAGCCCTCTTTCCACTTGTGTCCCAGAAATTTCAACTCTCTAAATTTTAGTGTTCTATCTGTTTCTAGGAATTTCAAAGTAACAAAACTGAATCCTAATTCTATAAGTTAATTGAAAAATGGAAATATATTTTAAACTTAGCTTGGATAGAATTCTTTGGTTTTATAATTCATAAAAAAAGAAATAGATAGAAACATTGTGAGAAATGCTTCTTGCTTCTTTTCTCACTAACTTTTTTTTATAATGTTTGCTCTTTACAAAACACAAGAGCTATTTGAGATAGAGAGTTGCATTGTAAGTGGCACTATTTATACTAATATGTGGAGGAGATACTGGTTTACCCTGGAGTGTGAACAGGTTAAGATTGTTGTGATCAGGGAAGCATCCTCTTGGAAGTTGGTTCCACAAAGCAGTTTTTTATGGGAAGAAGTTGTTCAATTGGAACTTACTGCTCACCTACGGAACATGGAAGGAATGCATGTGGTTTGCTAAAATGTGAGTGGCATTGCAGGTCTTTGCAGTGAACGTTAGAAGTGGTGGAACTAAGGAATGTAGTACATCTGACCACTTATCATGGAAGTAGCGATTAAACAGCAAGAGGTCTGTGATGTTTCATCTGTAAGAAAGGTGCTGTAGGGTGGAAAATAATCACTCACAAGACTGGAAAGGGAAGACTGGGCAGTTCTTGCCTATATATGGCAGCAGTATTCCATTTTTGGCCTGATCTGGCTCTTGTAAACGTGGAACATAGCAGGAAGAGTCGGCACTTGCTAAAATGGTACAGGGAACTGACCATTTTTCCAGCATCTTTAGCGATGGATTTATCTAGGAGTCCCACTTGAGGTCTGGGGTGAACATATGTCTCAACAGGTTCTCAGACAAATATGACTATTTGAAGTTCAAATTTGAATTCCTTGCATTCACTTAGGTACAAATACCCTTGAGAAAGGTATTAATCCATCTCTTCCCTCCAGTTATGGGTTAAATAATAGGACAGATTGGGTTCTATAGCCTTCTTGGCAACCAGTCTACTGCAGAAAGCAATGGCAACCTACTATGGGATAATCTTCTGCCCAGTCAGTCATGTCTCTTTGAGACATGATTGCCCAAGCGTGTATCACATATGGCACTTAACTGACTGATTTGTTTTTTTATATTTATATATATTTTTAAACAGTTTTTTTGTGGTACAGAACTTGAGTATTGCTTTAAAAGTAATAATTTTTATATTACAGGGCATAATGAGGATAAAATTTAAAACAAAAAACAACTGGTTTCACTCTTGCTCATCAAAGTTTTAATTGGGAGAACTTACTGTAAAATATAATAGGTGGGAGAAATGAAATGGTCAATGATGGGAAAGGTGGAATGAACTGCTAGAGACTGATCGCAGCAAGGCCCAGCAAACACACTTGCTGTTTATACAGGGAGGGTCTGCAAGATCTGATGTAAACAGACTCCTGCACCTTCAAATGGTAAAGTGAATGTGAATTGGTCAATATGGAAAACCAATCCACATTAAACTCCATGGCACATTTCTATTTGTTATAGATGTTCACATATTGAGGAACAATAAGTGTTACGGATAAGTTCATTTTCTTGCCAGGTATGGTTCCTGATTTTCAGTGGAACATACTGTTTGATTCTACTGTCAAGCTGTTGAGTGGTTCTACCTATGTAACTTGCACTGCAGCCATAATCATATTTATAAACTCCAGAATTTAGTTGATGAGGGGAGAAAACGTCCTTACGATTTGAAGAAAGAACAGATTTACTAGTGCATAAGGGAATGCAACAGATTCAACTGAAATTCGGACACGGTTCTTTGATTTCTCGTTCCAAGCTGACATCTACTGCACCACAACACACAAACTATATAATAAGAATGCAATAAAGTCTGAAAGAAATGCTAAAAACAAAGGAAGCCCATAAAAAGCAAAGTTTTGAATGTATTTATTTTAAAGCTTAAAGGGCTTTATCAAAATTGATTAGATTAAAACATTCACCATTTTTCTGAGGTGTGGGTAAAATTCATTTAATGTAGATTTGTAAGTGGTTATATCTTTTTACTGTATAGTATGTTTTCAATATTTTCGATATTGGCATTTTATTCATAAAAATAAAAATATCCACCCACTGTTGTCAATTTGGTGATTTGTAACAAGATCATCGACTTCAGAATGATTAAGCCAGTGGTTATAGCTAAATTTTTTTTTTTTTTTTAATCATGTCACCCCAAGCAAGGCAGTAACACCACTGATGTGCAGGGGGCTACGTAAGGGATTGGAGAAGAGAAAACCGGAAACCACATCCTGAACAGGCAACAAGGGATGAGGCTCTTCACCTGTTCAATAGACGTGGGTGGAGTGTGAACCGGGCGATAGTTTAGTCTATCTACTCCAATTGAAAAAAACAAAAAACAAAGGAGTGACAAGATTGGAGAAGAGAAAACTGGAAACCACATCCTAAACAGGGAACAAGGGATGAACCTCTGCACCTGTCGGGTGTATTTAAGACTTCTGTGGATTGGAGAGAAGGGTGAAAACCTAACTAGGCAAATTTCTTCAGATGTTCAGAAGTGTTATTTTTCTGCCAAGATGCATGTTGCGTTTTCTCTGCATTGTGGAAGTAATTTGCGGGAAAATATTTCTTTGCAATACCAGATTCTCTACAATCTAACCAGCTCAACTGTAAATAGTATATTTTCAACCAAATCTTAGTGAATATCTTGTTTTTTTTTTCTCTTTTTCTTTTCTTTAAGTACTGTTTATAGCAATTACAGTTATGTCCAGGTTCTCTTCACTCACGCCTTGTTATTGTAGCAGCTTTAGCTACTGATTACAGAGCAAAATTGCCAACATCTTTTTTTTTTTTTTTAAATCATATTACCCCAAGCAAGGCGATGATGCCACTGATGCGCATGGGACTACTTAAGAGTAAAATGATTGGAAAAGAGAAAGCCGGAAACCATATCCTAAACAGGGAACAAGGGATGAGCCTCTTCACCTGTTCAAAAGATGTGGTTGGAGTGTGAACCAGGCTATAGTTAAGTCTATCTACTCCAATTTGGGAAAAGGTATTAATCTGTCTCTTCTCTCTCCAGTTATGTATTAAATAATAGGACAGATTGGGTTCTATAGCCTTGGTTGGCAACTAACGCAGAAAGTAATGGCAACTTTGTGGGAAAATCTGCCCAGTCTGTCATGTCTTTTTCAAGATATGATGGCACTTAACTGATTATATAGTGCATTTGTCTACTTGTTAAATTATCATCTTAATTCTTTCATCAATCATTTCTTTATACTGTTTACATTATTCGGACTGTTGTCCTCATCTTTATTGTCATATTCACAACATTTTGACTTTTGTATGCTCCAGCCTTTTTCAGGTGATATTTCTTGGAATTTCAAACTGAACCCTTTTTTTAGTCAATGGGGGGGGATATTGTTTTAATTCCACATGCCATGCCTTTGGATATTTCAGTTATTTCTGCTTAAAAACTTAACAAGATTTTTGTTCCCTCTGCTGTGGCCAGGTATTGAACTCTCAACTCTTTGGATTGAGTCACTTTTGAATCAAGAAGAAGGCAGGAGAGTACAATGGTCATGAATATGGCAATAAAGATGACAACAGGCCAAGCAGTTTAAGCAGTTACAATACCTATTCTCAGAAATATAGACAATCGTTTCTTTGTATCTCAAATTTTTGTTGAAATAAATGTATTTCATCTTTAACAACATAACACTTTTTTTTTTGGTAATTGTTTAGACAACAGCCATATTTTCAACCAAATCTTAGTGAATATCTGTTTTTTTTTTTTTTTTTTTCCTTTTTTTTTTTCCTTAACTGTAATTGCTATAAACAGTACTTATGTCCGGGTTCTCTTCACTCACGCCTTGTTATTGTAGCAACTTTAGCTACTTGATTACAGAGCAAAATTGCCAACATCCCCTCCATGATAAATTAGCACTTTGGGAAAAATTCAAAAAGATCAATGGCCGAGTGAGTTTGTTTTTTTACTTCTTTTGTGATAGATATATAATTTGTATTTATTTTACACATTTCCCTCATTTTTTCCCATTGCTTTTCTTTATGCATTTTATGTTTTCATTTTTTTTATTTTCTCTAGTCCCCCTCCCCACTTTTTGACGCCTTTTCTTTTATTCTAGTTGTCTTGCTTTCAAATGTTTTCTTTGTTTGAACATGAAAATCTTGCCCAAAATAAACCACCAGTCATAAAAAGAAAAGTCATAGAATTTTTAGAAGGATATATAGTATCAGTCAGTTAAGTGCCATACGTGATACACGTTTGGGTGATCATGTCTAGAAAGAGACATAACTGACTGGGCAGAAGATTATCCTGCAGTAGGTTGCCATTGCTTTCTGCGATAGACTGGTTGCCAACCAAGGCTATAGAACCCAATCTGTCCTGTTATTTAACCCATAAATGGAAGGAATAGACGGATTAATACCTTTCCCAAGGGTATTTGCACGTAAGTGAATGCAATGAATTCAGCTGGAATTTGAACTCGGCTCCCCGATTTATACTTATCTAATTTTATTTTAATCAACTCAATCCAAATAAGGCTATGAGGCCACTAAGACACAAAGAGCTATTTGAGTGAAAGTTATATTTTAGAATGAATCAGAAACCCACTTCTAAGCAGGAAACAAGGGATTAATCTCTAGTCCTGTTCAAAAGACTAGAGAAGAATGTGAACTATGCAATAGGCAAGCATATCTACTAAACATTTTACTAACTTTAACACTTAGGTGCAAGATTATGTAAATTTTCTTTTTTTTTTCTTTTTTTAAAAAATTTCCTAAAATTTTTAAAAGCCTCTCTTGTCTATCTATCTGTCTGTCACTCGTGCACACACACACACACACACACAAGTATGATTGACCTTTTGGAGAATTTGTCAGCCACATCCCCTGATGAGGATTAAGATCCAGTCACCAAAGGAGACAGCCTCCTATCTGGATGCTTGCAGGCTCGACTATATAGCCAGCCAATGTTTACCTACATTCAAGTTTAATAAAAATAGATCTTGATATTAAATAACTTAAGGGTTGATATTTCATGAAATCCACCAGCCTAATCTACATCAATATGAATCTTTTAATAAAAATCAATAATTTTCTTGATGATTTATACTAATGTTTCCTGACATGGGCATTAGTGCCCCCTGTGGGTTTTGTTATGTTGAAAGAGGGCACTGGGAGTTTTTATTTCATTTGGGGTGCAGTGAAAATAATCAGTGGGGTGGCATTTATCCATATTTTTTTTTCAAATTTTCAAAGATTATTCAATATTGGCTACAAAAAAAGGCAATTTCTGAAAGGTATCTAAAGCTGTGGGAAGCTATCAAACTTTTCTTTATTGCTTTTCTCACTTTCATCATAGCTGAATGTGGTTTTAACACAATTATACAGACTTCTTCCTAGACAAAGAAGCTGCCTGCAAATTACAAAATGAGGAAATCTATGATTACTTCTAAGTAACATGGAACCTAGAGTAAAAGCCTTAGCCAGGAAGCACTAAAATCATCCATTGCATTGAAAAGACTGAGATAAGCTATGAAATAAAATAAAAGTTTATTTCTAGCATTTTAATGATTGGCATTTTTAATAGAAATGAAAACAATGTTAAAATATTTTTGGCACTAATGTCTAGTATTATTTTGATATGGAAGATGAATTCATCATAATATTCAAAATTTAATCTGATGTGGGGAGTGGCATTGACAAAATAGTTTGTACTCAAGGGAGTGCTGGTTGAAAAAACATTGGGAAACACTAATCTACACATTTATTTATTTACTTACATCTTTTATAAAAAAAAATGTTCTTTTCTCAAATTTCCATTTAAGAACAGTGATAAGATATTAAGAATTGTAGATAAGTAAAATGCTTTATAGACAATTGCTTTGAACTTCTGTTTTTTATTTTCAAAGCAACATTTGATAGTAGGGACATGCTGATAAGCACTTGAAGTCTTGTTGCTATTAATAACCAATAACAATAAACATCAAACCATATATTGAATCCATTGCTAGGTCAGCTGCTAAGAAAATTGGTTCTCTGTGTTGTGTTAGACAATTTTTCTCTATCATACACATCTATAAGTCAACCATTTGTTCATGCTTAGAATATTGCTGCCACATATGGTCTGGTTTCCCTGCTATTTACTGTGAGCTCCTTGATAAAATCCAAAAAAGAATCATAAATATTATTGGTCCTGATCTGGCAGAATTGTGAATCAGAGCAAGTGTTGTTGACAGAATCAAGATTTGGGACAAGTGTTTCACTAGAAACAAAGAAAAGAGTGCTGGATTGCTATGTGATGCCAGTTCTTCAATACAGCAATGAATGCTGGACAATATCATCGAAAATGAGGACAAAACTGGAAGCAGCGGAAATGTGGTTCTACAGAAGGATGCTGCGGATATTGTGGACTGAGCATGCAAGCAACGATGAGGTGTTGGAAAGAATGGCAACAAAAAGGAAATTAATACTGAGCATCAGGAAGAGACTACTGAAGTTCCTGGGACACGCAATGATGAAGTAGAGCCTGGAGAACCTGATACTGACTGGCCAGATAGAAGGAAAGAGAGACAGAGGAAGGCAGCGGATAACATACTTGCAGGGCCTGATCAGGTGGATGACAGAACGGGGGTTGCCAGGAGGAACAGGAGCAAACATACTAAGAGCCACAAGGGATAGGGAGATATGGAGAACCATGATCGCCTACGTCCTGAAGGGACAGGGCACATAGAAGAAGTTGCTGTCAGAATCCTACTCTTATGTGTTCTTATTTATGAAATCTAAAGAAAAAAACGGTTGGGGACCAGTATAGTATGTGGCCTATGAAATTCCATCAGTGGTATACTATATGGCCTCCCTTAAAAAGCATATTCTAAGGAAGTATTATAACTGTCTGATAACAGATACAGAACTGCTTGTTTCAATTAAAGGATACTGTTAAGGTATTTTTAGTAACAGGTAGTTAAAGAACTGCTGGTAACAATGAAATAAAATAAATGTAAAAAATAACTAGCTTCAATAAACAGCTGAATACTTATATCTATAAATATACTGACTGAGGTAGGACACATTCAAACCTGGTAGGCCATATATTATGCCAGAATCAAAGAGATAGGTCATATACTATATGAAAATCAGAGGTGGGCCACATATTATACCAGAATCAAAGAGGTAGGCCACATACTATACAAGAATCAAAGAGATGGGCAACATATTATGTCAGAATCAAAAAGGCAGATCACATACTATACCGGAATCAAAGAAGTAGTCCACCTACTATACCGGAATTGAAGAGGTAATCCACCACTATCCGGAATCGGAATAGTCCACCTACTATACCGGAATCGAAGAGGTAGTCCACCTACTATACCGGAATCGAAGAGGTAGTCCACCTACTATACCGGAATCGAAGAGGTAGTCCACCTACTATACCGGAATCGAAGAGGTAGTCCACCTACTATACCGGAATCGAAGAGGTAGTCCACCTACTATACCGGAATCGAAGAGGTAGTCCACCTACTATACCGGAATCGAAGAGGTAGTCCACCTACTATACCGGAATCGAAGAGGTAGTCCACCTACTATACCGGAATCGAAGAGGTAGTCCACCTACTATACCGGAATCGAAGAGGTAGTCCACCTACTATACCGGAATCGAAGAGGTAGTCCACCTACTATACCGGAATCGAAGAGGTAGTCCACCTACTATACCGGAATCGAAGAGGTAGTCCACCTACTATACCGGAATCGAAGAGGTAGTCCACCTACTATACCGGAATCGAAGAGGTAGTCCACCTACTATACCGGAATCGAAGAGGTAGTCCACCTACTATACCGGAATCGAAGAGGTAGTCCACCTACTATACCGGAATCGAAGAGGTAGTCCACCTACTATACCGGAATCGAAGAGGTAGTCCACCTACTATACCGGAATCGAAGAGGTAGCCCACCTACTATACCGGAATCGAAGAGGTAGCCCACCTACTATACCGGAATCGAAGAGGTAGCCCACCTACTATACCGGAATCAAAGAGGTAAGCCACGTATGGTACTGGAATTGAAGAAGTAGGCCGCATATTATGCTGATTTCAAAGAGGTAGGCTGCATACTATGCTGGAATTGAAGAGATAGGCCACCTATTACACCATAATCAAGGTGGTAGGGCATATACTAATCCTAGAATCAAAGATGTAGGCCATATACTGTGCCAGAGTTGAAGCGGTAGGCCGCATAATATACGAGGATCAAAGAGATGGGCCACATACTATACCGGAATTAAGGAGGTAAGCCACAGACTATACTAGCACCAACAAGTGATATAAATCAAAATTAAGTCTCTTGATAAATGTGTTCTACATGGGTTTTTAATCCTATATTAGAATGCAAATATCTTACTAATTTATTAAGAATTTCATAAGAATTTTTGTTTGAGATAACAACAAAACTTTTTCATGGCCGCTGTACTGAATTATAGCCCTTAATATTTGATATTTTTGGCAAAGATTACTCAATAATATCTTGCATCTTCTTTTGTGTATTTTGTCTCTTCAAGATGCATTCAATCATGGCTTGTCACAACTTAGTATTTTTTGTAGCTTTTAGTAACATTTTTATATTTTAAATAAAATACACTGCTTTCTGATAATTTTCTAGTGAAGATCTTGTAGAAATATTACAATGAAGGATTATTTTAATAATCTAGATTAACTGTTCACATTCTGATAACTACAGACAGTAATTAGAAATGGAGATTAGTGAGTGTTTATTATAGGCACTATAGATAATCCCATAACAATCATTAGTTTTGTTGAAGTTATAGTTTGGAATACAGTTTGATTTCATTAAAACATTTTAGGATATTATATGGATTAATGTCATGAAAGAGTTCTTTCATATTGGTTGGTTGATTTTGCTTAGAGGCATGTCAACATCAACAGGTTATTTAATGCTGGAATCTAAATATTTTGTATGCAATTTTATGGCTTCAGCTGCGTATGCAATTTTATGTAATAAAAGTAATTGTTATATTTTGGAATACAGTTTGATTTCATTAAAACATTTCAGGATATTATATGGATTAATGTCAGGAAAGAGTTCTTTCATGTTGGTTATTTGGTTAATTTTGTTTAGTGGTATATAAGTCTGTATGGGTTATTTGAGGCTGAAATCTAAATAATTTGAATGATTTTATGGTTTCAACTAAATATTTTGAACACAGTTGTATACCTTCAACTACAAATAAAATGTATTGCTAGTCATTTGCTATAAAATCTATGGTAGTAATTTTTTATATGAAAAAGTATTGCAGATTTTTTTTTTTTTTTTTTTTTTTTACTATAAAAAATTTTGTTTATCGAGGTTCAGTATTTGCTCATAGCTGGGACCCTAACAGGTTCTACAACCTGGAATCAGGTTGGACCTGGGTATAACAGTAACTAAGATGTGGTTCCATGCTCCTCAAAACCTCTAATCTCCCAATTAGAGGCCTTGCTGGCAGATGTAGTTTATCATCATACCCAGGAACATAAAATTAATGTTATTTTAACACCATCCCACTTTGATTCTTTATGGCATAGTGTCTTTTTATTGAAGGATGCAGTATATATACCAAATATCTCTTTGATTGCTACTCATACTATGTAACCTAGTGTAATATATTACCTTGAATAGCAGATTTAATTGACAGATACATCCGGCCATAGATAAAGTCAGCAAAATGACAACCTGAAAAAGCCAAAATGCATGGGTAAAAAGGTGTGGCCATGTGGGTCCTGTGGGTATTTTAAGAATATATAATGTCTTGAATTGTGACTGAAAAAAGAAAATCCCTGTTGGCTGCCAACTCCTGACAGCCTCTTTGTGTGTGTAAACTCTCTTCGACTGCTCTACTGCTCCACACAAGCGTCAACGATGAAGAATTAAAATATGAGGTTATGTTTATATATATATATATATATATATATATATATATACATGTTCCTTATTATTTGTCCAGATCCAGTGGCAGTATATGATACTAGTACTACCTGCCATATGGTCAAATCATAGGTGATTGAACTGGTTTCCATACCATGCTTTTCTGGTGAGAGTGGCTAGACATCCAAGAGGATTAAAAACAAAACCTCTCAAAATGGGTGGATGAAACTTCTGGTAGAGTCATCATATACAAAGGGGTAAACTGGGCTTCATAGCTATGTATGTAGCCAGTGTGGTGATGACACCACATTGCGAGGTAGATAGCTTCCTAGGCTAAAGGAAGCCAATGAAGATGGTTCCCTTGATAGAACCAACAGCCCTATGTCTATGACCAAAATAAGCCTTCAAATTTGAGGACATCAGCTGTGGTTTAACCTGGAAAGGGATTGGTTCTACCAGGTCTGCTTTTCTAAGACATGCTATACATGAATGATTATCTTTCAAGTCCTCAACCTAGGTATATGGTGGAAACTGGTCAGGTATGGTCATAGGAGTGATGATGAGTCTTGGTGATGCAACATATATATATATATAGCAAAATTGATATAACTTGTCTAGTTCTCTTGGGTCGGCATTGGCCATCTGAGAATAATCTTTGAAAAACAGTCAGAAGATACAGCCTAGAAGAATAGGTCTCCTAGAACAGACATTTTTCTTCTTGATTGCTGGCTATGTGATCATTCACCTTTCACAAGACACAAAAAGACTTATAGCCATAACCTGTTCAAACATCTATTCTCATATGATCACTAAAGTTAAGCAATGTTCAACCTGGTAAGTACCTAGATGAATGACCATTTTGAAATACCATAAGTTTGGATGTGTGAGTAATGAAATGGATAATGGCTACAGAATTGGAAATTGGAGAGTCGAGTTTGTTATATTCAGTTATGTGCAAATATCTTGGAAAAAGTATGAATCCACCTCTTCCCTCAGCTATGGGTTAATTAGTAATACTCATATCAATAAATCATTATCCCAAAAACATTCTTACAATCTAAAAATATTTTTTGGTTTTCAATGACCTGCAAGATATCAATCAAGCCACAAAATATCTCAAAATTATAGAATATTGATTTTTATCATTTAAAATTTTTTTTTATCATTTTAGAATTTATTTAAAAATGTCAAGTTTGAAACTGTACATACATCATTGATAACTGTGTACTACTGATGTTCTTTTTCCCAAGTGTACACAGTTTTAAACCTGACATTTATAAATAAAAACAAAGTACATATAACTCTTTATGAAGTCAGGGTCTATTTGACACTGTATGTATAATATGAACAGCCCCACCAACTTCTTAACTGAAAAAAAAAAAATCAACATTTTTAGATTCTGAAATGTCATGGTTTGAGGGAGGGCTAATTCAGTGTTTCTCAATATTTTTACCCTTGAAATAGTTTTCATGTCACTGGGAACCCTTGCATAAAAATTATCATATAGTATTTTCAATATCTATCTCTTTTTATATCTTATAATAACTAAGGATTTTCAAACAATATACCATATGTGTGTAGTAAAATTATGAATATAATATTAAACAATAATCACCCAAAAAGGCATGAGTCTATTTATCATTAGTATTCTAGGAGCATAATGCTTTTATCGACTGGAGCAAAGAGCTTTGAGTTCAATTCTTGGCCTCAGCATAGAGAACAAAACTTGGAGAGTTGAGTTATCAAGGGGAATTAACTAAAATCAAGATATTCAAAAAGGCATAATATGTGGACTTAGAACAATCTACCCTCATGGACTAAATAAAGGGTTTGGTTCCAAATTCCAGCAAATATCATGCAAAGAAAATTGGAGTGTAAAATGACCAAAACATTATGAAAGTGACACTGTAGATGAAGACAACAGCCAGAACAACGTAAATAGTTTTAGTTACAATACAGGCATCCCTTGATTAATGGACATACAGTTAATGTATTTTCAATTAGTATGCTAAAATATTTACATACTAAAATTTGATTAGTGCATACATAATACTCAATTAGTGTGGTATCACTTTTTTTTCAGTTTAATCATAGTAATTGAAAATTGTTTTTTTATAGTTACTGATGTAAATATTAGCTGCACTAATCAAGGACTTCCTGTACTTCATCTCAGGAATGTAGACAGATATTAAAGAAGTTCTTGTTTAAATTTGTAATAACAGTGAGTGTTATATGTTTAAAAATAATATAGCTTGGAAATTGGTGTAATTTTTAAAAAAGATCATCTGTGGTTTTACTCGCTTTTTTTAAAAAATGAATCCTGTGTATCGCTTTCTCAACCTTTTCTAAATGAATCCTGTGTATCCATCTCACCCTTTTGTAAAACGAGTCCCATGTCTCTGTCTCCCACCCTTTTATAAACGAGTCCCATGTCTCTGTCCCACCCTTTTGTAAACGAGTCCCATGCTCTGTCCACACCCTTTTGTAAACGAGTCCCATGTCTCTGTCCCACCCTTTTGTAAACGAGTCCATGTCTCTGTCCCACCCTTTTGTAAACGAGTCCCATGTCTCTGTCCCACCCTTTTGTAAACGAGTCCCATGTCTCTGTCCCACACCCTTTTGTAAACGAGTCCTGTCTCTGTCCCACCCTTTTGTCGCTTGGATCCTGTCTCTGTCCCACCCTTTGTAACTGAGTCCCATGTCTGCTGTCCCACCCTTTGTAAACGAGTCCCATGTCTCTGTCCCACCTTTTTGTAAACAGAGTCCCATGTCTCTAGCCACCCTTTTGTAAAACGAGTCCCATGTCTCTGTACCTGCTTGCATGAAGCAGATCCCATGTCCTCTGTCCCTGCCACAAAACAGGTCCATGCTCTGCCTTGCACCCTTTTGTAAACGAGTCCATGTCTCTGTCCCACCCTTTTGTAAACCGTCCCCATGTCTCTGTCCCACCCTTTGTAAACGAGTCCCATGTCTCTGTCCCACCCTTTGTAAACAGAGTCCCATGTCTCTGTCCCACCCTTTTGTAAACGAGTCCCATGTCTCTGTCCCACCCTTTTGTAAAGCGAGTCCCATGTCTCTGTCCCACCCTTTTGTAAAGCAGAGTCCCATGTCTCTGTCCACCCTTTTGTAAACGAGTCCCATGTCTCTGTCCCACCCTTTTATGTGAGTCCCATGTCTCTGTCCCACCCTTTGTAAACGAGTCCCATGTCTCTGTCCCACCCTTTTGTAAACGAGTCCCATGTCTCTGTCCCACCCTTTTGTAAACGAGTCCCATGTCTCTGTCCCACCCTTTTATGCCAAGCAAGTCCCATGTCTCTGTCCCACCCTTTTGTAAACAAGGTCCCATGTCTCTGTCCCACCCTTTTGTAAACAGTCCCATGTCTCTGTCACCACTTTTTCCTTAAACAGTCCCATGTCTCTGTCCCACCCTTTTGTAAACAGGTCCACATGTCTCTGTCCCACCCTTTTGTAAACGAGTCCCATGTCTCTGTCCACCCTTTTGTAAACAGAGTCCCATGTCTCTGTCCCACCCTTTGTGAAGAGTCCCATGTCTCCTTCACACCAGCACATAGAAAGCAGGTCCATGTCTCTGTCCCTTCTGTTTGTAAACGAGTCCCATGTCTCTCTGCTCCCACCCTTTTGTAAACGAGTCCATGTCTCTGTCCCACCCTTTTGTAAACGAGTCCCATGTCTCTGTCTGCACCCTTTATGCTTGAGTCCCATGTCTCTGTCCCACCCTTTTGTAAGCCAAGTCCCATGTCTCTGTCCCCACCCTTTATGCTTGAGTCCCATGTCTCTGTCCCACCCTTTTGTCGGCAGGTCACATGTCTCTGTCCCTTCCTTTTATGCTTAGTCCATGTCTCTGTCCCACCCTTTCAGCTTAAAGTCCATGTCTCTGTCCCCACCTTTTGTAAACAGTCCCATGTCTCTGTCCCCACCCTTTTGTAAACGAGTCCCATGTCTCTGTCCCACCCTTTGTAAGCAAGTCCCATGTCTCTGTCCCACCCTTTTGTAGGCAGAGTCCCATGTCTCTGTCCCACCCTTTTGTAAACGAGTCCCATGTCTCTGTCCCTTTTGTAAACGAGTCCATGTCTCTGTCCCACCTTTTGTAAACAGGTCCATGTCCTGTTCCACCCACTTTGTAAACAGGTCCCAGCAATGTCTGTCCCACCCTTTGGCATGGCAATTCCCACTGTCTCTGTCCCACCCAGCCACAGCAAACGAGTCCATGTCTCTGTCCTGCCCATGTGAGTCCCATGTCTCTGTCCACCCTTTTGTAAACGAGTCCATGTCTCTGTCCCACCTTTTGTAAAACGAGTCCCATGAAATGCTCCTGTCCCACCCTTTGTAGCTTGAGTCCATGTCTCTGTCCCCTTTGTGAGTCCATGTCTCTGTCCCCACCCTTTGTAAGCGAGTCCCATGTCTCTGTCTCCCACCCTTTGCATCGCCAGGTGTCTCCCATGTCTCTGTCCCACACTTTATGACAGATACACTGTCTCTGTCCCCACCTTTTGCCAAAAGCTGAGTCCCCATGTCTCTGTCCCACCCTTTTGTAAAAGGTCCCCGTGTCTCTGTCCCACCCTTTTATGTGAGGTCACATGTCTCTGTCCCCACCCTTTTGTAACGGAACCATGCCTGCCATCCACCCTTTTGTGTGAGTCCCCGCTGTCTCCGTCTCACCGTTTTGTAAGTGAGTGTGATGTTTCTTTTTTCACTGTTTTGTGAGTCTAGTGTCTCCCTGTTTTGTAAATGGATACTGTTGATTTTTGTGTAAACCAGGCCTATATATTCTATTTTATTAATACATTTTGAGTTTTTGTTCTAGAAGACATTTATTCAGCATTAAATCAACTTGCCAGTTTTGAAATATTAAATTAACTAACTCAAAATTTATACATGAGATTTTGGCAAGACACACAACATTTATCCCCAGCTGATCTCCACCTTGAAAGGTCATTGATTTCAGATAATACAGGGTGTGATGAGTGAGTTTTCGCCATTTATATTTTTAATTTTGTATGTTGTGGGTTTTGATTTTGTTGATAGCATGGTATAGTAGTGTCAGTTAGGCACCAGCTGTGAGAAAAAGAGCAACATGATGCATTTTGTTTTGCCAATCTAAGAACAGAGAATTCGGAAAGAGTTGGATGAGTCTAATGGTTATTACAAAGGTGTCTGGAGGGATCACTAGTGATATTATGCCTCCATTCATCTTTATAAAGGACCTCAGACTCAGAACATAGGCCTACATCAAGTTCTTTGAATAGGTAGTGCTACCTTGGTCAAGAGAGTTGCCCCTATGTCTGGCAACATGATTCTGCACCATGCCACACAAGCAGGAAAAGCCAGTCATGACTGTCAGATAATTTCTGCTACCACATGACCCTGGCCACCTAACTTCCCAGATCGCAACCCCTTTGATTATTATATGTGGGCACAGTTGTGTTAGAGACCAACAAGACTCTTTGTAGCCCCAAAGATGAACTGAGGGTAAGTATTATGACAGCATTCACCAACTTGAACAGAGAGATTGTCCAGAAGAGGAGAAATTCCAAAGTTGTCTCGAAGCCGTGGTTGAAACAAATGGTGATTTTTATTGATTAAATATACTCTTTAGTATTTCGAGATATTTTCGTATAATTTTGGTAAATATCTCTTTTAAAGGGAGATGTCAATGTTATTTTCATTTTTGTGTAATTTAGACAATTTATCCATTGCACCCAAGCATTTATTATCTAAATCTAATCTAATCTAAACTTGTTTATAAATGGAACTTTGTATGTGTGTCTGTGTGTGTATGTGTGTGTATCTGTTACCTATAGACTCTGGAACGGCTGAACCAATTTTCTTGAAAATTGACACAGTTGTACTATAAGTGTCTGCGAATGTTCTTAGCTAGGTTTTGTGTCGAGGTACCCCCAATGAATATTGAAAAAATCGGTTTATAGAAGGAGTGGTCCGATTTTAATCAAATTTGATACACTCATAGACAAAGACATAAGAAACGATATTCAGAAGTTTCAAGATTGCACTTCTTACAATAGTGCAGAAAATAGATTATATATATATATATTTAAATCAATACCAGGAAATCAAAATTTGACTTACATCCATTCATTTTTCTTTCAGTCTATGGTTTCGCTTTAACTGGAAACTTTTTAGTCTTTCGTGTCAACGTCCAAAGAGTCTGAGCTCCAGGACCATGGATTAGTTTTAAAGCTTTCATTACACCCGAGCAACGCCGGGCTATACTGCTAGTCCTACCTAAAACATTTTTTGTCGAGCATTTAGATTTGTAAATCTATACCTATTTTACCTTGAGCTCCTTGAAAAAATTAAGTTAACAATGACTTTTAGAATGGGTGAAAAATAAATACTAGTAAGAGTGTATGAGCAGCAAAGTGGATGGTGTAATATTCATTTTTTATATATAATCAACTTGTTTATAGGGAACTTCATCAAATTTGACTAAATTTTAAGCAGCTCCGCTACTGACATCAGTGTGGCCTAAATAACTAAAAAAAAAGATGGAAGAGAAGAAAAGAAAAAAATATAAAATTAAACATTTTTTCTTTATCACAATTATAATGCGTATACTATGTTTAATTTAATCCTTTTCAGATATCCACTGTAGGGTTTTACTACCCTCTCACTCAGTGATAACCCCAGCTTTGCTGGCAACCCTTGCAAGCTGAACATCAATACCCTTACATGTATAATTTCTTTTTAAAAGAAGGTGAAAAACTGAAAATGTAGAATAATGAGTTTATTACAATATACAATTTAATACATGCTAAAGAAAGCATTTATTCAGTTAAGTGCCATACGTGATACACGCTTGGGCGATCATGTCCCCAAAGAGACATTACTGACTGGGCAGAGATTATCCCGCAGTAGGTTGCCATTGCTTTCTGCGGTAGATTAGTTGCCGACCAAGGCTATAGAACCCAATCTGTCCTGCTATTTAACCCATAACTGGAGGGAAGAGACGGATTAATACCTTTCCCAAGGGTATTTGCGCATAAGTGAATGCAATGAATTCAGCTGGAATTCGAACTTGGCTTCCCGATTTTCTCGTTCCGAGCCGATATCCACTGGACCACAACGATCCTACCTAAAACATTTTTCACCTAGCCTTTTGATCTGCAAATCTACACCTACCTTACCTTGATCTCCTTGATAAGATTATTTTCTATTGACAAAATAACCAAAGAATTTAATCTGCGTTGAGTCATGAATGACCACAAGTATGTCTTTATAAGCTTTAGATTTTTAAAGCTTCTCTCTCCAGTAGTCACAGTAATGGATATGGTAAGCATTAGTCTCAGTGCAACATATCCTGTAAGTTCTTACACATGGCAGGAAGGCTTGATGGTGCCTCGAGCAACTGCCCGAGTCACCAGTACATTGAGTCAGCCCTGCTAGCAATAATAGATATCTTGAATTGTTTATTTCTTTTTTTTTATAGGTCACATATCATTTTCCAATAATATTATTGATTCTTTAGATTTTATCAAGAAGCTCAAGGTAAATAGCAAAGGCCCCAGATCATATGCAGTTTTCTAAGCAATATTCTAAGCATAGACTAATGTTAGACATAGATATTTATGATAGATTCTGGAAAGAAAAATTTTCTAGCACAACACAATGAACCAAATTATCAACTGATTCATTATTCTACCTAAAACATTTTTCATCTAGACTTTAAATCTGCAAGTCTTTTCATGGTACTGTCTACACCTATCTTCTTTACAAGATCATTTTCTATTGACAAAATAACCAAAGAATATAACCTGTCTTGGATGACTGTAATTGTATTTTTTATAAGCTTTAGTTTTGAAAGATGCCAAATACATGACATGGTGGCATGATGACATCCAGGATCTTGATGGTGCCCCAGCCACTGCTTCTGTTGCCAGTACTTGGAGCCATCTTTGCCTTCACTTCATAATAGACAAAGAAATTTTTGCATTTAATTCATTTTTCACCTATTCTTTAAATCTACAGGTCTTTTCATGGTACTTTCTACACCTATCTTCTTTACAAGATCATTTTCTATTGACAAAATAACCAAAGAATATAACCTGTCTTGGATGACTGTAATTATATTTTTTATAAGCTTTAGTTTTGAATGATGCCAAATACATGACATGGTGGCATGATGACACCCTTGGTCTCGATGGTGCCCCAGGCCACTGCTTGCGTTGCCAGTATTTGGAGCCAGCTTTTCTCTCACTACATAATAGACAAAGAAGTTTTCACATTCAATTTGTAATAAGTGAGTATTACATGTTTGATATGATGTATAAAAGGTAATATTATAGCTTGGAAATTGGCGCCACCATTTTGCTAATCATTTGTGTCTTGCAAATAAGAGTAAGAAGTGAATCACCAACTGAAAATAGTAAGGAGTTGGTCGGGTAGGGAAACAACCTGCTTTTGCTTTTAACTGGGTGAAATATAATCATTGGAATACATTTTGGACATTGATATATGAATCACCTTTGTGTGTGTTTTAAGATGCTGATGTCAGAGTGAACAGACATATTTTTTTTTTCATTGCTCAACAAAAACAATGTTGTATTTTGAAAGGGAAGTTTTGGATTTTTTTAATCATCTTTTATTCTCATATTTTTTGTTGTTTATTATATTAGTTTTGTTATTTTATTATGCATTTATAAGTTTTCATTATTAAAATACATATTTGTTTATACATCAAGGACACATGGCCCAGTATGTATAGATGTTGGTTAGTTCCAGTGACTTGACCCAAAGAGTTGTGAGTTCAATACTAGGCTACTACAGTGGTGAAAAAATAACTTAGAAGAGTTAAGTTAAAAGGAGATAAGTCATGGCTACCAGAAGTGGCATCACAATGAATTAGAATGATATATTCCAGTGATCGTAATAAAGGGTTTGGTTTGAAATTCCTGGCACCTGAAGAAGGTCAGAACACCCAACAGCTGAAAAATCAAAAACATGGCACTAAAGATGAGGACAATAGTCCGAATAATGTCAATAATGTATATTTGTTTAAGATAAGTCATGGTATCTATTGATTATTTTACTTTTATTTTCTAAAATAAGTGTTTTATAACAAGTTTAATTTATTAAGCATGTCTTACAAAGAGTTATAAAACATTCAGTACCCTGTATTTGTTAAATTGCTTATCTATTTTAAATTTAAGTGTAACATTTCCCTTTTGAGGCTGGTAACTTTGGAAATTGCGGGAGAGGCATTATGAGTCATAATGTTTGTTTTGTTTATCTCTGACTATAAAGTGTCGTCGATTTTCTTCTCTATCATTTATTATTCAAACTTTTTTTTAAAAACATTTGCCTATAATTTTATTCTTTTATCCTTTTCTTATTTATTGACTGTAAGTTGGACGAGGACATATTTGCATATTTGTTGAGTCATAATGATATTTTATTTATTTTTTATTGCTTCAGAATAGTCAATTTTTATCAATAAAAAGAGATGTTATTGTTCTTAGATAATTGATGAAAATTTTATACCATTAATCTTTTCTTGTTTACTGATTTCTATTAGTATCATTTAAAATATGTATAATATTTCTTAAAGTAGTACATTTGATGACTAATTGTTCACTCTAACATCTTTTATAAGGTTGGGTCACTGTGTCGGGCCAGGATGTTTTTCTTGTCGGAAACCATTTTGCACATTTACAAATCTACCATTCTTCCATGCATTGAATGCTGTTGCCATATTTGGTCATATGCTTCTGCTATTCATCTTGAGGTTCTTGACAAAATCCAAAGTAGGATTTGCAATATAATCAATCCTGACTTGGCAGCCCGCCTTCAGTCACTTACTCGCCAACATGATGTGGCTTCTGTCTGTCTTTTCTACAACTGTTTTCATTGCAACTGCTCTGTAGAGCTTTTTTTGCCTGACCACATATATTTATGTGTGCTACTGGATTGGCATCTAGTTCCCACTATTGAAATAGTTAATCTTCTTCTCTAACAGTTTCTTTCCATTTGTTTGCTTCCCTGATAGATACAATCTCCAAAAATTTAAATGCAACATCCATTGCCATCTTCTGTCTCTTTGATTCTTACCCTTATCCTTTCTTTGCCATCCCTTGTACCTTGTTTTTTCTCTCACTGTAACTCCTACACACCAGTGGCAGTCCTGCCTGGCTTGAAGTGAAATGATTATTTTAAAAAAAAATGAGATTAATTAATCAAAATATAGTGATCAAGGAAATATCCTCTTCATGTTCCTTACCACAGGTCTTAGAAAAAAAGCTGTCTGACTAGAACTTCTTTCATACAAATGGAATATGAATAGAATAAGTATGATTGCTCTTGGTGTATGTGACATGGTGGTGCTTAACTGAAAATTTGAACTGATAGAATTAAGAATCTAGCCTGTCAAAACATGCACTATGAAAACAAGTCATAGAGTAATGAGTTTTTATTTTTTATTATTAATTAACCCCCAACAATGTGATAATGACATTAAGACACAAAGAGTTACTGGAAGTGAAAGAGAATTTGAAGACTTTAGGAGGAATTAGAAATCCAGTTCTAAACAGGAAAAAGAAACCTCTACTCATGTTCAAAAGATGGAGGCGAAAAAAAAAAAATTTAAATCTTTTTTTTTTTTTAATCATATCACCCTGGGCAAGGCGGTAAGGGCACTGGTGTGCAGGGGGCTACGTAAGAGTGAAAAGATTGGAAAAGAGAAAACCGGAAACCACATCCTAAACAGGGAACAAGGGGTGAGCCTCTACACCTGTTCAATAGACGTGAGTGGAGTGTGAACCGGGCAATAGTTCAGTTTATCTACTCCAATTGAAAAAAAAATAAGGAAAAGTGAAAAGATTGGAAAAGAGTTTACTGAGAAGAAAAAATAAATAAAATTTTAGAGCTTAGGTGGAGAGGTTAGACATATAGAGTTGAAGTAGACTTTAAAATAGGAAACGCTAAAAAGGGGACAGAGGATAAACCTCTACTCCTGTTCAAAAGAATAGGGAGGAGTGTGAACTGGGTGATAGGTGAACATATCTACTCCTATTGAGGTGAAAAATATGTTAACAGTAAATAAAATTTCAGAGTTCAGACAGAGACATTAAAAGTACAGAGTTGAATTAGACCTTAGAAGGAACTAGAAAGCCAGTCCTAAACAAAAAACAAGGGAGAAACCTTTACTTGTGTTCAAAAGACTAAGGAGGGGTGTGAACTGGGAGGTAGGTGAACATATCTATTCCTATTTAAATAAATAAGTAAAAAATAAAATTTCAGAGTTTAGGTGGACATGTTAGAAGTATAGAGCTGAAGTAGACTTTAAAAGGGACCAGAAACTTAATCCTGAACAGGAAACAAGGGATAAACTTCTACTCCTGTTCAAAAGACCAAGGAGGCATGTGAATAGGTGAAATACCGGCTCCTACTGAAGGAAGAAAAATAAACAAAAACAATTTTGTCCGTGAGAAAGGGGTTGTAGGCTGGAAAATAATTCATCACCCACAAGGCTGCATCTATGCTTTCAAACTCAATCAAGGCTGAAAAGTGAAGACTGTAGCTCTAGCCGAAAGTATAGAGACACAAATTATATTCCAATAACAATCGATGTAGCATCTAACAATTTGACCTTTTATGTGTTTGTCTCTTGTAGGTCATCAAATACAATAAGCAGATATAAAACATCTGAGGAATTTCAATGTCTTCTACTATTGACCTTAATAATTTACTGGAAAAAATATTTTATTCGTATCAAATATAAACTACTTTCCCATAGCTATCTTATCTTCTCAATAAAATTAATTTAAAAAAAATTATGACTGTATTTAATGGTATTATAAGGTCCACTTTCTTTTTAGAATTTTCATAAATTTGTAGAATAGAAAGAAAATTGTTCAAGAGTCAAATATGGAGACACAGATTATATTCCAAAACCATTCAATGTAGCAACCAACAATTTTTCTTCTTTATAGAAATGGAGGTGACCTTTTACATGTTTGGCTCTTGTAGGTCATCAAATACAATAAGCAGCTATAAAACAACTGAAGAATTTCAATACCAAGTTTTCCCATAAATATTAAAATTTCTAGCAGAAATTTGTTTTGAATTAAGTCAAATATGGTGACACAGATGACATTCCAATAACAATCAATGTTGTGTCCAACAAGTATGATTAGAAGCCCAGAATCGTATTTTGTGACATTCACTATCTTATCAACTTGCTCTTTTTTACCTGTTTAATTTGTAATGTATACAAATGTAGGTACCTACATTTATATACATTACAAATTAAGCTAAGCACAACTGACTAAACGATGAAAAATTTTTGAAAATTTTGCCACCATTCTAGGGTTGTTTTTTTGGTGGGGTTCGAATCCATTAATTATTTTGCTTATGCAAAGTCTCAAATGAATGCTATAAAAATACACTATTTTTCATCTATAATGTTGAATGTGTTAACATTTTTTCATTTAACAAAAAAATCTCAAATTGATGCTAGAAATTGCCACAAACCATTTTTGATTTAAGATGGAATGATCTATTATGATGGGTCTCTAATTTATATTTAGATACAGTGTATTTATTTTCAATTTTACTAACTGAATTGTTCACCTATATTGGATATGATCCATTATTGTACATAATTAGGTTACAATAAAATTTGTATTTTATATGAATAAAATGTTATGAAAATTGAGATGTAGTAGAGTAATGGGGCCTGTATTTTATATTTTCCTCTGATTACTTTCTAATGTTGCAACATTAATTTTCTAGGATTTTTGTCTTTTGTATGTTCATGTAACTTATTCCCTTATTTGTTGGAACCAAATTCAAATCATTCAAAGTGACACCATTTATAACAGTCAAACTAAAATTTTACATGTATTTTAATTTTTTTTATATGCACTTTAAAATGCAATCCCATATGAAAAAAGATACCTTATATAAGTATGTATGGTTGGCCGCTTGTGTACAAGGATGCCTGTCTCCAAGGGTCGCTAATTAATCCCCATTGCAAATGCTTGTTCAGGCACACTTGTGTTTATTCAACACCCATGGATCCCACTTGTGGTTTATGCTCCAACTATGCTGAGTGAATTTCAGTTTTTGAGAGTGTGTTTTCTGGCATGAACAACAGTCTGAACAAGGCCAGGATACTCAAAACCTTGGTGACAATTACTTGTGACTTTGAGCTAGCATGACCATTGATGGCTCTTTAAAGAGAACTGTCTACCCATTTTCACTCACTAGGCTTGGGTTTACCCATAGTGTGGTTTTTCAGGCAGTTTCCAAAGGTAGCACACATTGTGAGTGCCTCTTCTCAATTGATAACATCAAGAAGTCACTTTCCTGACAAGATTCAAATCTGGGCTTTATAGTTAGAAAGCAAATGTTCTAACCACTTGGCCATGTGCCTATTAAAAATGATTGACAAGGAAGATTTTATTAATTTTTTATATAATTTTTCCAGTATTCTTACATGTTTCCTTTTTGCTGGAGATAAGGGGTGTAAAAATGTTTCAAAATTTTTGACTTTCAACCACTTCACTGGCCATTTTCAAGAATGTTAATTTTCCAATATTGTTATTTTCTCCTCATGTTTGACTGTAATGTAATTTTTGTATTTTTTTTTTTTTTTTTTTTTCATGTTTTGGAAAAGGAGAGTTCTTTAAAGCGGGCCTGTTTATGAGTTCTTTGTGTGCGGGCCTGTTTATTTAAAAAAAAAAAAACAAAGCTTATAAAATTACATTTTCTTTGTTAAATAATGTAATGTTGATGGTAGAAGAAAATTGTTTGATATATAGTGACTCTCTTATAATAAGGTGCCTTTGATCAGTCAGTTAAGTGCCATACATGATACACGCTTGGGCGATCATGTCTCGAAAGCGACATGACTGACTGGGCAGAATATTATCCTGCAGTAGGTTGCCATTGCTTTCTGCAAAACATCAATTTGCACCCCGCATTTTTCCCAATCTCACCTTTACTTATGGAAATTATACTAAAACAGACTAACATTCATAATAAAAATTTCAAAGAAAACGGTTGAATTCCCTTCATTTTAACATCTTGTGACTTTGCGCTACACATGAAGAAATTCTAAAACAAACTTACACACAAAATAAACAGTTTTCAAAGAAAACGGTCAAATTCTCTTCATTTTAAAATCTCGTGACTTTGTACTACACATGAAGAAATTCTAAAAACTAGAATATTCTGTTGATCTTTTGAAATGATTTGTGAGCATCTTTGTGGTTACCAACACTGTTTGTTTATAGATACGTAATTTAGAATAAAGCTCATTTCATCTTTTTGCCTTGATAAAGTCCATCACAGGACGAAACACGTAGGCGATTTAAAATACAGTTTTCCTCTTGTCTTTATTTTATTTAATCATTCTGTCCTTAATCTCGGATTATAACTGAGTATATTTTTACATATATAATATTATATAATTTA
The DNA here is from genome assembly GCA_037127315.1 of Ascarosepion bandense. Taxonomy (NCBI): domain Eukaryota; kingdom Metazoa; phylum Mollusca; class Cephalopoda; order Sepiida; family Sepiidae; genus Ascarosepion; species Ascarosepion bandense. The sequence goes on along the minus strand of JBBBDQ010001715.1, from coordinate 2,740,809 downwards.
TTAATTTATATTAATAAATATACATATTATCCTACATATAAGTGCCTTAAATGTAGGATAATATGCATTTTATATTTATTTGTACATTGGTGTGTACCTCTGTGTGTGTGTGTGTAACATCCCTACCTATATATATATATATATATATATATATATATATATATATATATATATATATATGCCATGACTCATTCAGTCTACTAATGTTGTTTGTATATGATCTGAATCAGAGCTGTGAGTTTTTCATTGCATGATTAATCATTGAAACACATGTTTTGCTATTGATGTAAGAAAACACACTTTTTCCTGTTGATGTTTTATTGTATCTTGTAACCTGAATCAGAAAGAGTGCAACTTATCGAATGCTGCATCTTTTTTTCTATGTCATTATGCGTACATGCACATAAAAAAATAGGTGGGTGTCTGTAGAAGGGGCGATATAATAATTATTGATGTCGAGAATGAAATCAGCAAATTCAGTTCTAGTTGACTCTGCATGAAAGGCATGAGTCTATTTCATCCTGTACGCTATCCTATTTGGTATTATGGAAAAAATGTTCTGTCATTGTCACAGTATAAGAAGAGGAGAATGGCTTAATATGTGCTTTGACAAAATCACAACTTATTTGTTTTTTACAGCTTATCAATCCATTGAAGATTATTTAAAGCCAGAAAATATTTTTGTATTGTAAGAATTTTTGAGGGGTAGATAATAATAGTTTAATGATGCAAGTCTTATTAATTAACCCATAGCTAGGGGGAGAAGAGGTGGATTCTTACATGCATATACCCTTGGAAAAAGTAAGTGAGTCCAACTGTAATTGGAACTCAGTTTTCTGATTTCTAATTCTGAGCTACTAGCACATTTAATATTACAGCATCTGGTATTTCCAAGTGGCCACCCATCTATATGCTGACCAGGCTCAACATTGCTTAACTGTAGTTAATTGTACAGGAACCGGTGTTTTAACATTATGTAGCTGTAAGCCTTTGCTATCTGGGTAGTGTTTTAACAGATAATGGAAAATGACACAAAGATATAAAGATTCATTGAAATAGTAAAAAATGCCTTCTAGAAACTAAGCAATATAGAGAGATATGGGAACGGTACCTTGAAATATCAAAAAATGCCTTCTAGAAACTATGCAATATATCGAGATATAGGAAAGGTTCCTTGAAATAGCAGAAATGTCTTCTTGAAACTAAGCAATATAATAAGATATGAGACAGTTTCAAGAAATAAGTGTTCTGAACTGCTGTATAATATCAATTCTTTTCTAAGGAAAGTGAATGAATCTTCTTACACAAGAAAAAAAATGAAGCAACAAAGCTCAACAAATGGATGTTGAGAATACCATGGACTGCACATATGAGCAACAAAGTAGTTTTAAAGAAGGCACTAGAAGGAAATGTACTCAAGATCAGAAAGTGATAGTTGAAGTTTCTGGGATCCAAATTGAAGAAAGAGGGTTTGGAAAATTTAACACTCACAGGAAGGAGGGGTAGAGAGGGAAAGAGTGGGCAACCTACTGAATAAGTTTATGTGAATGGATGGCAGAGCTGGGACAAGGAGCAATGGTAAAGAGTCAAACATGAGACTGGAAGTTGTGGAAAGCAGTAATTGCTCATGGTTTGTAAAGGCACTTAAAAGATAATCTCTTTCTTAATCATTGTGAAGAAGAATTATGTGAATATCTAAGTTTAATGATCTGATTAATGAATTCTGTGTGCACACTTGGTTAATTTTATCCGAAGTCATTTGTAATTAATGACTGATTTCAACCTATTATTGTGACACTACTCTTTTCTTTATTTTGTCTGAGGCAAATTCAGCCTGTATGGGTTTTGGTACTTTGAAGCATAATTAATTTGATGCAATTCTAACTTGACTCTAAAAATGATTTTATCTTTAACAACCATACCAATTATTTCTACCTTGTTTTATATGAGCTTGAAAATATTTTTAGATTCTAGGAATTTTTGAATTTATTGGAAAATTCTCAGATTGTACACACCATGATTGTACCATTTAGTGGAAATGTGTGTATGGCTAACACTCACTACTGCCATGCCAATTTGCAAGTAGGCTTTTTTTTATCTATTCATGTTTGATTAATATACAAAGTTTTATAGCATTGTGCTGGAATGGTTCTGCAAGCTTTTCGATAAGTTTAAGTAATATGTTGGTATCAAGTTTTGCATAAAACTTGGCAAATCTGTGACTGAAAACATTGAAATGCTTTGTCAGGCTTTTGGCAGACATTCTTTGGGTCAAACAAATTATTCAGTTGGATTTTCATTTCAAGGCCAGATTGTGAGTACAAGCTGACCAATCAGCATTAGAATGCCAGAAAATATTTATTCCTTCAGTCAGTTAAATCCCATACATGATACATGCTTGGGCAATCATGTCTCAAAAGAAACATGACTGACTGAACAAAAATTCTCGCAGTAGGTTGCCATTACTTTCATTGGTGGACTGGTTGCTTACCAAAGCTATAGAACCTAATCCATCCTGCTATTTAACCCATATCTGGAGGGAGAAGAGACAAATTAATACCTTTCCCAAGGTTATTTGTGTGTAAGTGAATGCAAGTTATTCAACTGGAATTCAAACTCTGCTCTGTGATTTCTTGTTCTGAGCCGATAAGCATTGAACCACAAAAATTAGGTCAGCAGAAGTATGGAGAATTTTGAAACCATTATAATGCAAAGTAAGAAATTTTAAATGCTTTCATCATTGCTCCTGCACTTTTATGATTAGGATAGCATAACTTCACAAGCTCCACTTGACAGTCTAAACTAAGCTTTGATATATTTTTCAGAGAATGACTTGTCAAAACAAACCCCAGCTTATATAAATTTAATGTTTTACAAATAAGGAATGTGTCATTTTCTGATTGATCAATTTTTACAAACATTAAAACTTGTGCACATTTATTTTCAACCTAGAGTGGGTAGACAAAATAATGCAAACACCTTGAAATTTCAAGCAAATTTATTTCGATATGGGGTAGGACTGCCTTTGGTAGTAATTAAAGCTTGAATTCTTTATGGGATTGACTCATACAAAGTTTGAATTGTTCCCGGAAGAATTTTTATCCATTCTTTAGCTAAAAAGGTCTCCAATTCTTTCAATGATGATGGTGGAGGATATCAACTCCTTACTTGTTTTTCTAAAATGAATCATAAATGTTCAATGATGTTGAGGTGTGGGGTCTGTGGTGGCCAGATAAGATGTTCTACTTCACTAGACTGTTCCTTGTGCCATTCAGCTACAATTTTAGCAATTTGAACCTTATCACCTTGAAAAATGGCATTTCTCTCTGGAAACAGTTCCTGAACCATAGAATGAAGTTGATCACTAAAAATTCTTCAATTGTCCTGACTGTTGATTTTACTAAACTTATTTAAATTATATCTGTAAAAAAAAAAAATGAAGTACTAATAATATTAAATCAACAAACCTAAAAGTAGACAAGCTTCTGATAGTTTAATAAAATTTTACAAATTATGCTATTATGGTACTAGGTGTTTCCATTATTTTGTCCACTCCCTGTAATATATATATATATATATATATATATGGTCATCTGCAGAGAGATCTGTTTCGCTGTATCACAGCTCATCAGTACGGTTAGACTCCGATTGCTTTTAACCCAGGATTGAAACCCGACCGCATTGGCGTCAGTCGGCGATTCTACCTCTGGGCTATGGGCGCTCGGTAGAAGAAGGCAGACTTTTTAGTGTATATATTATCATTATACACGTCCAATAGCCAGTGTGCTCTAATTCATTATTATATATATATAAGGTGTCACTATTTTATATTTTTTGATTTTGTGTATGGGCATTTCAACTACACGGTAATCTAGGGTCAGTTGGGCAGTCTGAGAAAAAGAGCACCTTGGCACAAATTATTCTACCAAAAATTTCAAAACAGCATGCTGTACTGCTTGGCATTCATGCCAGAAGCTACAATACAAACATTTCAGTGTTTGGGTCTCAATCTGGGGACTCTGTAGAGGATTTAGAAAAAGTTGGATGAGTCTAATGGTGATACTGCAGCTCAGAAAATTCACTCTGATCATGCCAATAAGAAAAGAACTCCAAAATCTGTTGGTAAGTGCCTCAGACTCAACATGGAGGCTTACATCAAGTTTCTTGAGGAGGTAGTGCTGCCCTGGGTCAAGACAATGGCTGCTGGAAGACCCTATATCTGGCAACAGGACTCTGCACTATGCCACACAAACAGTAGAACCTGGTCATGGCTGTAAGACAATTTCTGTAACCATATCACTACTTACTGGGCATGTAACTCCCCAGACTGCAACGCCTTTGATTATTATGTGTGGGGTGCAGCTAAGCAAGAGACAGATAAGTCTTTGTAACACTAAAGTTGAACTGAAGGCAAGGATTATAGTAGTATTCACCAACTTAAACAAGGAGACCATCCAGAAGAGATGCAGGAAATTCCAAAGGCCTTGGTTGAAACCAATGCTGATTTTAGTGAATGAATTAACTCTTTAATATTTCAAGATATTTTTGTGCAATTTTCGTATATGTATCTGTTAAAATGAGATGTCAGTGTTATTTTCATTATTTTTAGATGACAATTTGTGCATTGCATCCCGTATATATGGAGTCATGATCAAGTGGTCAGAATGTTAACGTTCTGATCATAAGACCTAAGTTTAAATTTCACTCTTGTCAATTGTCTAGACCTAGGTTTGAATCTTACTATTGTCAGTTGTTGAGACCTAAATTAGAATCTCACTATTGTTAATTATCGAGACCTGAATGTGAATCTCACAATTGTCAGTTGTTAAGACCTTATGTTTGAATCTCACTATTGTCAGTTGTTAAGACCTTATGTTTGAATCTCACTATTGTCAGTTGTTAAGACCTTATGTTTGAATCTCACTATTGTCAGTTGTTAAGACCTTATGTTTGAATCTCACTATTGTCAGTTGTTAAGACCTTATGTTTGAATCTCACTATTGTCAGTTGTTAAGACCTTATGTTTGAATCTCACTATTGTCAGTTGTTAAGACCTTATGTTTGAATCTCACTATTGTCAGTTGTTAAGACCTTATGTTTGAATCTCACTATTGTCAGTTGTCAATTTTTCTATTGTCAGTTTGTGTAAGAGGTGAGGTTTTTTTTTTTTTTTTTTAAACAATGATGTAAAGATGAAACTCTACATTAAGAAGATCAGCAAATCAAACTCAAAGCTAAATTCCTTCTTGAAACCTGACACATTTTTCAACAAAAAGTCAATAATCAACTAACAGAAAATCTTGATGCTCTAGAAGCTGTCATGAATTGGAATTATCTTAAGGGATTTATGCTGTCAACAGCAGAATCATGTTTCCTGAAAGGGCAAGACAATCTTTCTACTGAATGGCAGAAGAAATTAAATACGATGCTTTGTTGGAAGAAGCTGCTGGAGTGGAACTTAGATCTCACGAATTAAGTACAAAGTGAATGAGGCTGGTTTGCTATAATGTACATAGCACCCTGAAGGTTAGAACTGGTGGAATTAATAAATAGAGCACTCCCCATAGAAATATATATGTATAATGTAAATGCATTGTTAATTATTTTACTCTGAAAATAAAATTGAAATCTGGTAGAAAGGGATAGTCAATGAACAGAAATTATTATTATTAACTGAATAAGGCTGATATCTCTATCATATTCTTGTATTGTTAAATGTTTCACAATAGAAGGCTTACATATCATATTGAAACGCTGATTCTTGTATGGTCATGGAAGTTAAGCAATATTGAGCCTGGTCTGTACCTCGATGGGTGACCACTTGAGCATAACTCATCCAGTAAGCTTGATGTGCTGGTAGTGTAATGAATATATATGGTCTGGTGCCCCCACTGTTCATCTCCGTGTTCTTGACAGGCTCCAAAGGAGAATCAGTAAGGTGATAGGTACCGACTTGGCGGCTCGACTACAACCACTTTCTCACTGATGAGATGTGGCTTCCCTTTGTTTGTTCTATAAATACTTCCATGGCTTCTGCTCCAACGAATTTAAGTCACTGGTGTCTCCGCAACAGGTATTTACTCGTGCAACCAGACTGGCATCTGGGTCTCACCCATTCACAGTGAGATCAACCAAATGCTGACGACAATTCTACTCCTGCAGCTTCTTTTCTCACTCTTCCCGCCTGTGGAACTTGCTTCTTTATTCTTGCTTTCCTGACAGCTACAACCTCCAGGAATTTAAATGCAAGGTCAATACTCTTCTCTTAACTACTTGACCCTAGTTCTTTCCTCACCACCCTGTATATCCTTTCCTTTCTCTCCACCTTTGCAACTGTCATCACACCTGTATTCCCATCCTTCTCTTGCTCCTTTCTAACTGGTTCATCCTTCTCTTCACTCTTCTCTAATCTTTTTCTCTCATGTAGCCCTCTGCACATCAGTGGCATTACCGCCTTGCTCGGTGTGATATGATTAAAATAAAGAATAACAGGTTGGAATTAGAAAAAAGAGCTGAATTTCAATTCCAGTTGGATTTCTTATATTCACTTGGGAAAGGCATGAATCCACTTCTTCATCACAGCTATAGTTAGTAGGGCTTGTATAAGTAAACCATTATTATCTCTAGAAAAAATTCTTTCAGTTTAAAAAAAAAAGTTCTGGCTCAAATAACTTGCAAAAAATTGATAGGCTGTAAATAGAAGAAAATCAATTGATAAAACTTTGCTATAAAAATGAAATTCAGCAGGGGTAATGACCAATTAGCAATTTATATAAGAACTAGCAGTATAGCCCGGCGTTGCGTGGGTGTAATGAAAGCTTTAAAACTAATCCATGGTCCTGGAGCTCAGACTCTTTGGATGTTGGCACGAAAGACTAAAAAGCAATAGTTGTTTCCAGTTAAAGCAAACCGTAGACTGAAAGAAAAATGAATGGATGTAAGTCAAATTTTGATTTCCTGGTATCGCTATCAAATAAGTTTTTTTTCATTGCAAACTGAATTTTGAAGGCTAAATAAGTCCTCTGAGTAAATGGTATCATGGCGGAGACTAAGAACTACAATTATACCTACTTAGAGCCAAATCCGAAGCAAAAACTAAAATAAAAGGGCTGAAAAAATACAGACATACAGGCAGATAAACAGGCACACACACACACACACACACACACACACACACCTCTTGCCTTTTATATATATATATATATTATTGATTTTCTGCACTATTGTAAGAACTGCAACCTTGAAACTTCTGAATATCGTTTCTTATGTCTTTGTTTATGAGTGTATCAAATTTGATTAAAATCGGACCACTCCTTGTATAACCCGATATTTTCGATATTTATCGGGGGTAACTTGACTCAAAACCTAGCTAAGAACACTCGCAGATGCTTATAGTACAACTGTGTAAATTTTCAAGAAAATCGGTTCAGCTGTTTCGGAGTCTATAGGTAATGGACACGCACACACTGACACACACACACATACAAAGTTTCATTTATAAATAAGTTTAGATTATTAGAAGAATATGTTTATCATCTGCATGATGTTAATGCGTTGCTAATTGTTTTATTAAAGAAATAAGAATCAGTAATAAAGAAATAGTAACCATTAGCAGTTTTTATAATTATTATTAAGAGAATATGGTTAATATCTGTACATAATGCATTGGTAATTGTTCTATTATAGAAATGAGAATCAGCAGTAGCAGTGAAAGGATTAGCAATTTATATAAGCATTATTAGAAGAATATGGTTTAAATCTGTACGATGTTAATGCATTGCTAATTGTTTTATTATAGAAATCTTTTCACTGTTTTCTTTTTTTTTCTTAAATTGGAGTAGATAGACTAAACTATCGCCCGGTTCACACTCCACCCACGTCTATTGAACAGGTGAAGAGGCTTATCCCTTGTTCCTTGTTTAGGATATGGTTTCCAGCTTTCTCTTTTCCAATCTTTTCTTTCCTACATAGCCCCCTGCGCTTCAGTGGCGTTACCGCCTTGCTCGGAGTGATATGATTAAAAAAAAAAAATAAGAATCAGCAATGAATGGATTGAGACCATTAGCAATTTATATCAGCATTAAGATATGGTTAATATCTGGATGATATTATTGCATTGCTAATTGTTTTATTATAAAAATAGTCAGCAATGAAGGAATAGCGACCATTAGCAATTTATATAAGCATTATCAAGAGAATATGATTAATATCTCTATGATGTTAATGCATTACTAATTGTTTTTTTTTAGCAACTAATTCGCAATTTATATGAGCATTATTAAGAGAATATGGTTAATATCTGTATGGTGTTAATGTGTTGCTAATTGTTTTATTATAGAAATAAGATTCAGCAATGAAGGGGTAGTGACCATTAGCAGTTTATATAAGCATTTTTAGGATAATATGGATAAAATCTGTATGATGTTAATGCATGCTAATTGTTTTATTATACAAATAAGAATCAGTAAATTTACTATGAAAATGATGAAAAGGGATAATCCCTGTTTAAGAATTGATGCAAACATTACTAACAGAAAACAACTGATATATGAATAATTTTTTTGTATGGCAGTTGTCATGATTAGATTACTAATAAACTCCAGGTGTTTATATAATTTGGTACAGTTTTTAGAAAATCTATTTTTTCCTCTAGTGAGATTATCCCTAGTTGTTGAAATCTAACATTTAGAGACATAGTACTTTCACCCCATATCCAACCATCTTTATACAGCTTCAGGTAGTTAAGTTTTAAATTCAGAGTTGTTTTTCTCCTATACTGGTTGCCAACCAAGGCTGGATAGCCCAGTGTCACCTGTTATTCAACCCATAACTAGTGGGTGGAAAAACTGGATTCATACCTTTCCAAAAGGTATCTATGTGAAAGTTAATGTAATAAGCTTGGCTGAAATTCAGTTGGCTCTCCGATTTTCATTCCATGTTACTAATAATTTCCTTACATTCCTTAGTTCTACTAGTTCTAACCTTCATGGCTAAGACCAGCTACGTCATGCACAATGTGTACCCTCGTTCTCTTTAGATTCAATTGATAGGATGCAAGTTCCACTTCAGCAAATTCTTTCTATGAACTGCTGCTGTGTGAAACCGACTCCCAATCACTACAATCTTAACCTGTTCAAGTCAACCATTATCTTCCCTTCATATCCCCATAAACTGTCGCTTACTCAGTAACCTTCTATCTTGAGTGACTCTTGGGCCTTGTATAAGGTGAAGATTATTAGTAAAAAAATTTAATAAGAAAACAAACAAGAAGCATTCTGCATCATGTTGCTATTTTTATGATTTATACTATTTACATTGTTCAGACTATTATCCTCATTTTTGTTGCCATATTCATGAAGTTTCAGCCATAAAATTTTTGTTATTAATTAATGTTATTATTTTTTTTAACATTCTTTCTTACTGATTCTCATATTGTATTCATTTCTATGCTTGGCAGCTTAGAAGATTTTTGTGGCTGAGCATATATGCTGATTCATTAAGTTTTTGTATTTTCCAGTGATGTTCTTTGTCTATTATTTCAGTCTCATTCCACGGGGTGCTTGTGAGTTCTATAACTGGTGACAACAAAGTTGTACAAAAATCTGGAGAGTAGAGTTAAAAGGGAGATAACTGGAAGAGGCAAGGCACATAGACCTAAGATCTACAATCCAATCTGAAGGGTTCAGTTTGAAATTCCAATTACCTGAAAAAGGCCAGGTATACATTGTGAATATGACAACAAAAATGTGAACAACAGTCTGAACAATATAGTGTAAATAATTACAATGCTACTTCTCAGAAATTTATACAGATGCTATTTTTCTGTCCTTTATATATATATATATATATATATATATATATAACCAAAGAATTATATTCAAGTTAATTTTAAAATATATCTTTATTTTTCAATTAACCTAAAATAAAATTGGGAGATAGTTTTGTTACTTTGAAATTTTCTAGAAACAGAAATGAAGCTAAAACTTAGGTAGTTGAAATTTTTACAACAGAAGAGGTAAGAGGATCTGGAGAATTCAACACTCAGATATTAAAACAAGCGGGAAACAGCAAGTAACCTATATGAATGGATGGCAAGACAGGGAGAACTAGGGTCAACCATTATTTTCCCCACATCCCTAAAAGATGTATCTCTTAGTCTGTAACATTCAAGGGGCTCTTATGCCTTGTACAGGGTGAACATTTTTCAAAACAAATGCCTAAATTAAGGACTGAGAGAAAAATTATTGTCCAGAGCCATCTATTTGATTAATTTGTTTTTAATAGCTTATCAACGTTTTATAGGTTATTTAAAGCCTGAAAATATTTTTAAATTGTAAGAATATTTTTGGAAATAATCATGATTTACTGGTGCAGGTCCTACTAATTAACTCATAGCTGAGAGAGAAGACGTAGATTGATGCCTTTCCCAAAGGGTACTTGGGGCTAAGTAAATATAACAAACCCAACTGGAAATTGGAGAGCCAAGTTCCAATTCCAAGCCATTCTTCTTCTTCTTCTTCTATGTGCCCTGTCCCTTCAGGACGTAGGCGATCATGGATCTCCACGTCTCCCTATCCCTTGTGGCTCTTAGTATGTTTGCTCCTGTTGCTCCTGGCACCCCCCGTTCCGCCATCCACCTGATCAGACTCTGCAGATATGTTATCCGCTGCCTTCCTCTGTCTCTCCTTCCTTCTATCTGACTAGTCAGTATCAGGTTCTCCAGGCTCTCCTTCCTCATTGCATGTCCCAGGAACTTCAGTTGTCTCTTCCTGATGCTCAGCATCAATTTCCTTTTTGTTGCCATTCTTTCTAACACTTCGTCGTTGCTTGTATGCTCAGTCCACGATATCCGTAGCATCCTTCTGTAGAACGACATTTCGGCCGCTTCCAGTTTTTTCCTCATTTTCGATGATATTGTCCAGCATTCACATCCGTACTGAAGAACTGACATCACGTAGCAGTCTAGCACTCTTTTCTTCATTTCTATTGAGATCTTCCTGTGTGTTAGTATTTTGCTCTTCTGGAACGCGTCCTTTGCCATGCCAATTCGCCTTCGGATCTCCGTGTCGCACTTTCCATCTCCTGTTAGAACACTTCCTAGGTACTTAAATTCTTGGACTTGTTTGATTCTGTTATCCCCCACCTGTATTTGGCATTTTGGGTTGTATCTTTTGCTGATGACCATGCACTCATTGTATTCTCAGAATGCTAGCAAGGTTTGCTGCTTTTTTCACAAATCCAATTTTACCATTGGATATTTGAACTACAATACACTAGAAATATTAGTATATCATTATAATGGGGCCTTACATCAGTGAGGGGGGCCGGTCTGCAAGTAAAACCATTGAGAGAAAGGCCCCAAAACGGTGCACATTTTCTCCTTATAACCCCAAATTAATTTGAATGTAAATTTGAGAGGAAGACATTCAGAAGAAATGTAAATTCAATGAAATCATACGCTGTAGAGAAGCTCAATGGAAGTGTCATTGGCACGAGGAGTATTATACGATCAGATTGCTTTCAGGTGAGTTTCAATTACTTTTCAAGTAATTTTCCTTTTTAAAGTACCTGGTATTCTCAAGTAGTCACCTAGGTACTGACCAGGCTCAGTGTTGGTTAACTTTATTATATAATAACTGGTGTTTCAACATAATAAGCTATAAGGCCCCTATCAATTTGAAATTCAAAGGTACTCAAGAGCCAGCAGTCAAGGCACAATGGACTATAAGCCTCCAGAATAACTGACTAACTGGATGACCAGTGGTTATTATCAGGAGCTTGCTTATCAGAAACTGGCTTTTTTTATTAGGTTAATTGAAGCTGAAATATGATTGGACAATAACAGTTCCTCTGTAGCTGCTGCTAAAATGAATCCAGTTGAATAAAAAGCACCTCTTTCTGGTTTCATTTTTAGAACTGGCAGAATGTCAGTTAATTGACTATATCATCAATATCAGCTTTTCTATGGCATTCAGTCCATAGATTTTTTTTTTAATGTGGAAAATAACGATTTTCAATATTTACATTATTTATAGCCAGACTAATGTCCTCATCTTTGTTGCTATTATCACATTTCGGCCATTGTGCCATTTAGCCTTCTTCAGGAAAATTTAAACTGAATTCTTTACAGGGTTAGACTATTATCATTCCAAGTATTTCAAGAAATAGGACTTTTCTCTTTATATACTCAAGGAATTTTAACTACTGCTTTCTTAATTTTAACCGTCTTTCTTATTCTAAGTATAAGTGTTCTTTTTTTTTTCCATTTGTCCATAATGTTCAGTCTATGGTATTCTCAGCATCCTTCTGTAGGACCATATGTTATTGTAAGATTCTTCATATGTGAGCAGATTGTCTACCATTAGCTGCCATGTAAGAGTACCAATATTACATACTCTTTTCTTTGTCTCTAATGAAATTTTCCTATTTCTTAATACTTTGCTTAGCTTTTGGAAGATGTTTTCACTATTCCGGTGTACCTTTGGATTTCAGTGTCACATTTTCTATCATCTGTTAAAATACTTCCTAGATATTTGAATTTCTGTACTTGTATAATTTTGACATCACCAATTTGTAAGTTACATCTTGGGCTGTCCCTTTTGCTGACCACCATACATTCTTACTTCTTACAAATGATGTTTAGTCCTTTCTCTTTGCTTTCCTTTCATATCTGGGCAGGAGCTTTCTAATCTTGATAGAGTTCAAAAGTGCCTCTGAGTCCTTATGAGTGACAAATTATTTTCCACCCTCTAAATTCTCTCTCACAGGTGGAATGTGACAAGCCTCTCACTGTTCTATTGCTACTTCCATGGAAAGTGCTCGGATGAACTACATTCCTTGCTTCTAACAGGCTTAACCTGCCATGCTACTTACATTGTAGCAAACCACTCACCTTCCCTCCATATTCCATCTGTGAGAAATATATTTCACTTGAACAGCTTTTCCATTAACAAACTCTGTGGAACAAACTCCCAAGATGTTGTTTCCCCAATCACTACAATATTAACTGAGATATCTGTAATCTTCCCCACTATCCATATAAACATCCCTTTGATGTAACCCTCTACCTTGAGTAGACCCTGGGCCTTGTACAGGATGAATTTTTTGTTTAAAAAGAAAAGAAAAAAAGAAAATTTCTGTAGGAGTGTCTGTAGTCTGTGACCAATATTGTGTCATTTGCATATTATATTTTGTGTTATTAACATTGTGAGCTGCAAATAAGGAATTCTGGTAGTATATCTATTTCTGTTAGGATCACTTCACTCTAAAGTTTGGATAAATCCAGTGAGAAGACACACACTTGTCTTACACCCCTTTCTATTTTAATGTTTTTACTGAATTCATTTTGTAAAAATATACTCAGTTATGATCTGAGATTAAGGACAGAATGGTGAAATAAAAAGACGAGGAAAACTATATTTAACTCACCTATGCGTTTTGTCTTGTGATGGACTTTATCAAGGCAAAAAGACGAAATGAGCTTTATTTCAAATTATGTATCTATAAACAAACAACTATTTGGCAACTATAAAAAATGCTCACAAATCATTCAAAAAGATTAACAGAAACTTTTAGCTTTAGAATTCCTTCATGTGTAGTGCAATGTCATGAGATGTTAAAATGGAGGGAATCTGTTTTCTTTGGACTTTTTAGTATGTATGTTAGTCTGTTTGAGTATTGTTTCTATAAGAAAATGAATTCATTTTCTTATACCATACACAGGTGGCTTGTTTCCGGTATAAGTTCTATATTATTCTAATATATTTCTCAAATTAAATTCAGAGTTATCATTCTCCTATACTAGTTGCTAACCATGGCTGCATATCCTAGTGTACCCTATTATCTAACTCATAACTGGTGGGTGGAAGAGCTGGATTCATACCTTTTGTAAGAGCAAGTTAAGAGCCACACATGATAGACACTTGGGCGATCATGTCTCAAAAGAGACATGACTGAGTGGGCAGAAGATTTTCCCCTAGTAGGTTGCCATTGCTTTCTGCAGTAGACTGGTTGCCAACCAAGGCTATAGAACATAATCTGTCCTGTTATTTAATCCATAGCTGGAGGGAACAGATGAATGAATACCTTTCCCAAGGATAATTGCATATAAGTGAATGCAACAAATTCAACTGAAATTCAAACCCAGTCCTCTGATTCTCATTCCAACCTCCTAACCATTTTCCTACTGCACATCTAATTGCTCCTGCAATACAGAATAAAAAAAAATCCAGTTCCTACATTTGACTTTCAAATATATGATGTGGTTACAAGAAAAGGGGTGGTGAGAATTTTTTGTTTGTTGGGCTGTTCTTTTGCAGACCTTGATTTTGTTATAAAAGTTCTATATTGTTTTAATCAGTCAATTAAGTGCCATACATAATACAAGCTTAGGTGATCATGTCTTGAAAGAGACATGACTAAGTGGGCAGAATATTTTCTCATAGTAGGTTGCTATTACTTTCTGTGGTAGACTGGTTGCCAATCTGTTCTGCTATTTAACCTATAGCTGGAGGAAGAAGAGATGGATTCATACCTTTCTGAAGGTTATTTATGTGTAAATGATTGCAAAGAATTTGACTGGAATTCGAACTCAGCTCTCCAATTTCTTGTTCGGTGCTGGTATCCACTGTTCTACAACACACATCCATTATTATAATATATTGCTCAAATAAATTGAGTACTTATCTCGTACTTCAAGTATTTCTTTGTGATGTACTTTATCAAACACATTTGCATAACCTGTCAGACGTAGATATATATCCTTTTGCATTTGTAATGCTATTTCTGTTATCATTCTGAGCATAACGCTTTTATTGTTCCAGTACCTTTTAGGAAATTGCACTGTTCTTGTCTTATATCCAGTCTAATTTTGCTCTAGGCACAGTACATCAGAATTCAGATAAGTTTTGTTATGTGAACTCATGTACCTGCCAAAATGGAAATAGTTAACCAAGTTTCAGTTTCAGCAAAGGCTTTTTACAACCATTTTGAACACTCTTCTCCTCCAACTATGAGCAAATAACTGGGCAGATGCATCTGTTTATTGGCAACTAGTCTTGGAGATTGACTACTGATTCCAAACTAGCACTGTAACCCCTTAAACAGATTATTAGTAAATTCTACCTCCTATCTGGCTGGTCCAGCAGCAAAAAAAGGGGCACTTTAGATCTATACATATTTTAGATCTTATAAATTTATAAATCTGCCATTTAATCATGCACTGTATATTGCTACCAAAACTGGTTTGGGATTTTAGTAATATATTTAAAATCTAAAAATCTGCAGTATTATTGGTTCTGACCTTGCATCTCAGCTTCAGTCACTTTTCCACTGTTGTAATTTAGCTTCCCTTTACCTTTTCTATAACTATTTTCATGGTAATTATTCTGATTAACTTTCCTCTATGGTACCTAGACTTTGAGTTTAAGATTGCAGTAATAGATTGGCAATAATATCGCATCATTTTACAATTGAAATGGCTAGCTTTAACCGTACATTTTATGCTTACAGCTTTTTCTCTCACACTTTTCACTTGTGGAATTTTTTTTCTGGCTTTCCAGTCAACTTTGATTTTTAAAAACTTAAATGCAATATCAATCATTATCTTCTTCATTCCCGTTCTGTTATTCCTTAATAGTATTTTTTCTCATATTCTCTAATACTCGGTAACCTCATCTTAGTAACCTTACATCTTACTTAGAGGGAAATGATTACAAAAAAAAAAAATATGGTTAATGATTAGAGAAAGCCCCCAAACCAAACACTGAGTGACTGATAGTGACTGACAAGTCTGAAGTAAAATAAACAGTATTGTTACATAAGAGAATTTCAGTCTTATATATTTATTAGTAATGTATGTGTGTTGTGGTACAGCTCAGAATGAGGAATCTGAGAGCCAAGTTTGAATTTCAGTCAAATTCTTTGCAATCACTTACAAGTAAATACCCTTGGGAAAGGTATTAATCCATCTCAAGCTATAGGTTGAATATTTTTTTTTTTTTAATCATATCACCCCAAGCAAGGCGGTAACGCCACTGATGCGCAGGGGGCTACGTAAGGGTAAAAAGAATGGAAAAGAGAAAGCCGGAAACCACATCCTAAACAGGAAACAAGGGATGAGCCTCTTCACCTGTTCAATAGATGTGGGTGGAGTGTGAACCGGGCGATAGTTTAGTCTATCTACTCCAATTGAAAAAAAATAAAAATAAAGGAAAAGAGTGAAAAGATTGGAAAAGAGAAAACCGGAAACCGCATCCTAAACAGGAAACAAGGGATGAGCCTCTTCACCTGTTCAATAGATGTGGGACAGGTGAATATCAATATCAATATCAGGACAGATTGGATTCTGTAGTCTTGGTGAGCAACCAGTCTATCACCGAACGAAATGGCAACCTACTGTAGGAAAATCTTCTGTCTAGTCAGTCGTGGATCAGAAGAGACATGATCACCCAAGCGTATATTATGTACAGCATTTAACTGACTGATTATAATTTTATATTAATGTCAAGTGAATATAAAGATCCTTGACTGCAATCTGAAGATATTACATCATTAGTAGGACCAGATTATGACCTTTTGGTGACCATGGCCTAATGAAATTATAGGAGGCTCTCAGATGGAGCCACTGTCTAACTCACCTACACTGGTCTTGAATATTTTGTATCATGATGTATTTTAGTGACATTTACATGGAGTCATGGTGGAGCAATGTATAGTGACTCAGATTGAGGAATCAGAGAGCTGAGTTTGAATTCCAGTTGAGTTCATTACATTCACTTATGTGCTAATACCTTTGGGAAAGGTATGAATACATCTCTCTTTCTTTTTTATTATTATGTGTGCTTATTAGGAGGCACGGTGGAGTAATGGATAGCAGCTTGGATTGAGGAATCAGAGCTGAGTTTGTATTCCAGTTGAATTCATTACATCCACTTATATGCTAATACCCTTAGGAAAGGTATGAGTCCATATCTTCTTCCCCTCACTATGAGTGAATAGCAGGACAGACTGGGTTCTCTAACCTTAGGTGGTGACTGGTCTAGAAGAAGAAGGAAATACTCAGAATTCAAAACTAGCATGGAGCTATCTTGCCCAAGATGCACCACTTCTACTGCAGCTGCTGTACTGTGGTGGCCTAACAAATCTGGGGAGTCACAGGACTCATGATCATGACATGGCTTGATGTAAACTTATTTCAAATCCTTTAACAAAACTAGAATAACTATCTTTTGTTTGTCAATAAAAATAAATACCATTATATTACTATTTATTGCTAACCAAATCAATGCATATTTTAACACAGCTGTAGTAAAAAATCATCAGCAATAACAATACAACAATCCAAATAAATATGAGTTTGAGTTTGTTATATTGATATCATTTCAGTATATGAAATTGTTATGAAGTTATAACATCTTGAATAAATTTTTTATAAAATATTCAAAGATTTAAACATTTTGAACTTAAATAAAATATTATCTACCTAAAACACAATGGCACAAACTAAAACATTCTTTTTATTGCTTTACTTCCTGCAAAGTTAAATAAATATGAGTTTGTCATATTTATATCATTTCATTTTATGAAACTATTTAGAAGTTATAATATGTAGAAAATTAAAATCATTGTTTCATGAAAGCTTGAGGAACCCTAAACTGCAGCCTTTACTAGCCTAAAGGATAATCTGACCCTGATGCCTAATAATAACCCACTCTTGGAATTTCTTGTTTTTCACAGGCAAATGGGACTTTGGGTCAAAATTTTTCTATTGGTTTAATTTCTCCCCTAATCCTCCCAATCTCTGGTTGTGTGTGAATGTCTGATATTTTACCTCAAACTGGAATCGTTTCTAAGGCTCTTCTTCCTGATCCAATTGAAACTGTTAACGGAACTTTTTTTACTTATTCAATTCTTACGTCTTTTTCTCCTCCTCCAGTTTTCTTTTTTTTGATTAAAATCACCAGGCCATTTGGGAATATTGGAAATCACTCTTTGACTCTTCTCCACCTACTCTGCTGGCCTTTGGGAATCATTCATTAACCAAAGATGGACACTACATTTTATCAATAAAATGTGCATATTGAGAGTTGAGAATACGCCTTCTAAGACTGGACTGGTATGTAGCCACAAGGGATACGAGCTTATATTGATGTCTGTGAGGGTGAGGATACAGTTGTAGCCAATTTTAAGATCGTAAATATGTGTGTATATTAATGTTTGCATATACAGTTACATTCATATTCATTGATTTATGCATGTGACTGGATTTGTTGGTTTGCATAGTTAACTTCATCATATTTGAATGCTTGTGTTGTAAAACAACTTGTGTAAGAATGAAAGTTTTTTTTTTAATTTTGAATTAAAAGAAGATGACACTTGTCTTTATGTCAGTTGAATAGACAAAAGAAAGTTCTGCTAGGATTTATTATTGCTGGGCACAATTATTAATAGCAAAAGCTACTGAATCAGTAATGTTAGGATTAATTTTTTTTTTCTTTCAACAATGACTAAGTCATCCAGCAATGAGCCATACTCTCCTAAACATTTTTATAAACATTCTTGTCTATTTGAAATTGTATATCATATCATTAGATTAGTCAACCACAAAAGATCCAACATCTTCTAGGACAATATTACAATCTTTAAACTAAGTAAGGCATTTTGTGTTAGGTAAAAAAAACTGCTATTCAAACAACAAAGACATGAAAGAAATATTGAAATTGATGTAATTACATCAGTTTAAAAGCATTTCATAAGAAATGACTCAAAGATCTATTTGGATGTTTTTTTTTTTGTTTTTTTTTTTATAATCATATCACCCCAAGCAAGGCAGGACCATCACTGATGTGCAGGTGGTTACAGTGAGAGATAAAAAACAAAAAAAACAATGTACAGGGGATGACAAAGAAAGGATGGGAACCAAGGTGATAGAAGATGGCAATTGATGTTGTATTTAAAAATTTGGAGATTGTAGCTATCAGGGAAGCAACCAAACATAGAGGAACGATTTCACACTGCACAAGTATGGAAACCACAGATATTAGAGAAATTTTGACAGGTTTAGGGGCTTTTGTTTGGCTTGTTTAGACAAGTGTATTTGTGTATTTGATTGACTACTAAGAAAATGTTATATATTTTTTTTAAAAATTTTATTTCACCTCAAGCAAGAAAATAAAGCCAATAAGATGCAAGGGGTTACTCTGTCTGAAAGCATATGAGAAAAAGAAAACCATTATTAATAATAGGGAATAATAAAAGAATAGGAATTAAATAGATAGAAGATAACAATTGACATGTCATTTAAATTTTTGAAGATCAAATTTGACTGGAAAACAAGAAGTCAGAAGAGTGTTACATAAGCAAGAAGTGCAAGAGAAGAAATTATTATTGTAAAACTTATAGTTGCATCTAACCATTTCTACTGTAAAATGATGAGACCTAGCTGCCAACCAAGTTCTACACTTTAATTCATAATGTTGAGGTACCAAAGATGAAGGCCCATCAGAACAATTATTGTGAAAATATTTATAGAAAAGTAACAGGGAAGCCATGTCATGGCAGTGGGAAAGTGACTGAATCCCAGGGGCCATAACACTGAAATGTTAAGATTTATTCAGGAAAGATAATTCAGAACATTTGATGGGTGTTGACTGCCTAAATATGAATAGAAAATGAGTTGAGTACAAGAGAATAGAAAAAGGACATAAGATCAAGATGTATCTTACCCCTTTTTATTTAAGCTATACAGGAAAGTAATCCCTAGAGAACTAGAAGTTCTACCAGGATTTATTATTAGTGAAGACAACAGCACTGTGTTGATTGTAGACAATGTACTAAAGGAAAGTGAAAATAAAGAACTAACCATAAATTGCAAGACAGAATGTATGGTTGCTAGCAAAAGAGACAGTTAAAGATGTGAGCTACAAACTGGAGATTTCAAAATCAAGCAATTACAGAAATTTAACTATCTGGGAAGTGTTATAAAATGGCTTACTCAGCATCTTTTTACAGAATCACATTTCTGTTACTTAATGTTTCTTTTTTCATGTGTGAGTAAATTGTTCAGCATTCGCTATTGTGTAGGAGGATTGGTATTACATGAGCACTCTTATTGTTGTTTGTAATGAAATTTTCTTGTTTCTTAATACTTTGTTTAGCTTTTGGAAAGCATCTTTGTCTATTCCAATGTATTTGGGTTTCTATATCACGTTTTTCATCATCTGTGATGTTATTGTTCAGCATTCACTGTCTTATAGGAGGATTGATATCGCATAGCAGTTGAGCCTTCCTTGTTTGTATAAAAAAATTCCTGTTTTTTAATATTTTATTGAGCTTTTGGAAAGCATTTTTCATTATTCAGATTTCTATATCACATTTTCCATCATGTGTTCATCATTCACTGCAATATAGAAGGATTGATATTACATAGCAGTTGAGCCCTCCTCATTTGTATAAAAATTTTCCTTTTTCATAATACTTTGTTTAGCTTTTTGAAGGCATCTTTTTTATTACATATTTGAAATATTAACATCTCCATATTTATTGAAGGTTTTCAATTTTTTTAAATCAATTTACCCCAAGCAATTTGATAATGCCACTAAGACACTAGGGACTATTGGAATTAAAAGAGAATGAAAAGACTTTAGAAGGAACTGGAAACCAAATCCTAAACAGGAAACCAGGAATAAACCTCTGTTCAAAAGATGACAGAGGTGTATTGCATGTTTTTCAGAGCCATTTTATTTTTCTTTCTTCATATTCAATGATAATAGCCTTTCAATGCACAATGTGAAATTTTGCTACAGCTCCAATTTTTATTTATTTTGATCTACTATGCTTGTACCTTCAGAGGAAAATTGAATTGCTAATTTGTTCAAGTAATTGCAGCTCATTAATCGAGTACAAATACATACTTGTAGGCATTTAAAATAAATAAAAAACTTTTTCTTTTACATTGATTCAGCAATTAATTCAGTAATTAATTTAATTAAGCTGTTCATGTTTTTGTTCATCATTGACTTTCTACTTAGTTGGTAAATGTTCAGGCTTTGTAGAAAGTTGTGTGCTTCAACTCTGGTATACAGATGGTCATTCTCTTATGAAATTACATGTATGGTCATTGACTGAGCCTTAGTCTGGCAAAAGACCACAACAATTTTAAGATCTGAATGTACCACACTAAAAAATTGTCCTGCAATATGAACTTGTTAACCGACACAACATGGATAGTGTGCCTTTATAATGAAGCATCTGAGAGGATTGAACTCCTTGCACTTGATTATGGTATGGTCTTCTAGGCTAGCCAGATGACCATCACATAAAGGTTACATTGTGGTGTAGTGGATATCGGCTCGGAACGAGAAACCGGGGAGCCGAGTTCGAATTCCAGTTGAATCCATTGTATTCACTTATGCGCAAATACCCTTGGGAAAGGTATTAATCCGTCTCTTCCTTCCAGTTATGGGTTAAATAACAGGACAGATTGGGTTCTATAGCCTTGGGTGGCAACCAGTTTACCGCAGAAAGCAATGGCAACCTACTGCGGAATAATCTTCTGCCCAGTCAGTCATGTCTCTTTCAAGACATAATCGCCCAAGCGTGTATCACGTATGGCACTTGACTGACTGACTGATATACAACCATCAGTTTTAGATGACGTATGCTCAATGAAGGACAGTTCAAGTTGTAACTCAAGTTTCATGCATTTGTGTTCTTCAGGCGACAAGAGCTTCAGGTTTTTTGCTGTTTAGATACTCTATAGTCTGGCTGCCTGCACATTAGCATTTGAGAAATTTTAATAAAGATTTTAATATTTTAATGAAAATTGACTGAGTGTATTTCCACTGCAAAAATGTCCAGCTATGGCACCTCTTTCTGGATGAGGCTTAGAACTTTTTTAACAACTCGTGTGTGTGTGTTTATATGTGTGAAAAGTGTATGTATATAATTATAAATATCAATATATATATATATATATATATATATATGCAATTTGTTATATATATATATATTATATTATTTATATATGCGTGGTACTTATTTGAAATCGCTCAATATCAGTGATAGAGCTGACGATCACAAGAGCGTGAAACCCAGGGTTACAAACTCACACCTATCTTTATGAATATATATATATAAGATCTCTCATCTTTTTTGACATATGTGGATTAGTTCTTAGAACCAAACAGTCAGACTGCCTACATTTGGGATTTCATTATAGTGACAAAGGAATGTGCAGAACCAAGTAGACTTTTAGGAAGAGCCGAATACAGAAGAACTGGTGCACAGTATGTCTCAAGGTCCCCAAACCACCCTCCTTAAATTTTGAATTCAGAGTCATTCTTCTGGACCAGTTGCCAGCCAACATCATTATATTCATGTCGGTGTGTGTGGATGAAAACCTTATAATTTCTTGTAATTTTAAAAATTGCGCGTTCATAAATGCCTGCCATGTGAGCGTTCTTAAAAAAAATGGTAAATGGTAAAATCAGTTATTGAAAATTGCCTGAAGATACCACTCATTGTAGAAACCTAGGTCGCGTAATAACTCATTTACAAATGGGATATATACATATATAATTTTTTTTTTTA
Source organism: Ascarosepion bandense (assembly GCA_037127315.1). Classification (NCBI taxonomy): domain Eukaryota; kingdom Metazoa; phylum Mollusca; class Cephalopoda; order Sepiida; family Sepiidae; genus Ascarosepion; species Ascarosepion bandense. The sequence continues at coordinate 2,718,219 of JBBBDQ010001715.1, read as the reverse complement.
ATTAAAAACAGTATCTACCCAAATATGAGTAACTATTAAAAAGAATGTTCAAGCAAATCAAAATATCTTCTAAATTTTCAAAACTTTCTATAACTTTGTCTATTTCCATTTGTTTTCATTAAGATACGCTTTCAGAGCAGAGATGGATATTTTTATATTTTTATTCTTTATAAGGCTTGATTTCGCTTTGTTTAGACTGTGAAATCATTCGTGGTTGAGCAGTCTAAGATGCATCAGATCAATTGATAGTTTTATATGTTGTCTGATTCCTGCTGAATGACACATATTTTCCTCACAAAAATTTCTCAAAAATATTCAGGCCAGTATATATATATATATATATATATATATATATATATATATATATATAGTTTTCATTTGGAAAGGAGTTATTTTGCACCTAGGTTTCTACCTTTTGGTGTCTTTGGGCAATTTACAATAACTGATTTTAAGATTTTTCTGGTGCAGACAACAAAAGAGAAAATGATAAAATAAGGAAAGAGCTTTTCAAATTATTCAAAGAACAAGATTTTGATATAATAGTAGACACAAATAATATAGTGGTAAAATATTTAGATGTAGAACTTAATTTACAAACTGGAAATGTCTCGCCATACATGAAAACAAACACTAAGTTATCATATCTAAATACAAAGTCCAATCATCCAAATAGAATAATTAAACACATTTACAAAGGAATAGAACACAGACTATCTAATAATTCGTCAAACACATCAATATTTAATGAAAAGAAAAATATCTTTGAGGGTGCATTAAGAAAATCTGGCCATAAAAACATTAAATAAACAATGTAATTTTCAATCAAACAGACAAATCAAAAACGACAGTAGAAAACGAAACATTATCTGGTTCAACCCACCATTTAATTTAGAGGTAAAGACCAAAATAGGACAAATATTTTTTAAGCTAATAGCTAAACACTTTCCAAAAGAATCAGAACTAAACAAAATTTTCAATAGAAACACAATCAAACTAAGCTGTAGTTGCACTAGTAATTTAGATAATTTCATAAAAAAAGCAAAATGCCAGAAACTTAAATAGCATCGTGCAAAACAAAACCTTTAACAAACAATGCAACTACAGGGACAAAAATAAATGTTCACTTCAAGGCCTCTGCAACACAAAAGAAATAATTTACATGGCAAAGATACATGACCCAAATGGCCAAAATAAAATGTATTTGGGTTCAACCAAAGACACTTAAGACCAGGTGGTTTAATCATAGGTCTATGTTCAAAATAGAAAAATTAAAAAACTATACAAAATTGGCTAGCCACGTGTAGAAATTAAAATCAAAATATGGAAAAGACCCAGACATAAAGTGGAGCATTATAAAAAGTAAAAAGTAAAAGCAGCCAAACCTTACAACAGTGGAAAAATATGTAGACTGTGCCAAGAAGAAAAATTAGAAATTATGCTATTCCCAAATGAAAATGAACTGCTAAATGAAAGAACAGAAATTATGACTAAATGCATCCACACTAAGAAATACCTTTTAGGTTCATACAACTATGGGTGAAAATGCCATTATTTGTTTTAATTTAAAAATTGCGTGTTCATAAATTCCCTGCCATGTGAGTGTTCAAATAAAACACCATTACAAGAACATTCTTAAAAAGAAAAATGGTAAATGGTAAAATCAGTTATTAAAAATTGCCTGAAGACACCACTCAGGGTAGAAACCTGGGTAGCGTAATAACTCATTTAAAAATGGAAAATATTCAAAAGTTCTACAATATAATTGTATCAAACACTTTTTAATACAAATGTGTACTGTTTTAATCCTATTATGACCAAGAACTAAGTATTAAACAATCAAAATATATATATATATATATATATATATATATATAAATAAGGAGGCTGCAAAAGTAGGTATACAGTAAGTATTATACCAGAATTATAATAGTGGTTCTAGGATTCATTTAATATTGGAATTAATTTAATTCATTTTTTTACATTTTTATTTTCATAATTTTTATTATAATACATTTATTATAATTTTTATTTTTTTTTAATAAATGTTTTGCAGGTGAAAAGGAGTGTGTGAATGATGGGGGCAAACAGTTTGGTATTTGACAGACTGATATGTTTATTATTGATATGTTATAATCAATACAATACCTTTTGTGTGAATGTTTTGTTTTTCACTACTGTATATTTACTTTTGTATCCTGTGTGTGTGTATGTGCGTGCATATATATATATATATCATTCTCATTCCATGTACAATGTCATGTACTTATCACTGTTTAACTCACCTCTCTAGGTTATCTGTTAACTTTTGCTATAGACAGGTATTGAACTCACAACTCTTTGGGTCAAGTCACTGGAACTAACCAATGCTTATATCCATTGGTACATGTGTCCTTGAAATAAAGGGTACAATTTGAAAGTCTCAACACCTGAAGAAGGCAGGATTGTACAACAGCTGAAACATTGTAAAGATGGCAATAAAGATAAGGACAACAGTCCAAACAAAGTGATGCGTTTTTTTGTTATCCAATTATCCATATACAGTATAGGCTGAAAGTTTTGAGCAACTCTCTGGATTTAATAATTACTAAGAGACAATTAAAACTAATGAGTAAATATATTTGACATTGACGACATTTACTCCTTTTTGTTAATTCAGAATTAAATTACATCATTTAAAGTCCTACCAAGTTTACCTTTACTTTCACAGCCTTAAGAATATCTTAGCGTATTCTTAAATTTTGAAACTTTGCAAACTTAAAATCGACTGGAAAGCAAGAAGTCAGAAGAGAGATGCACAGGAGAGAAGTGTGAGAAAAGAAACAGTATAGAGCTTACAGTTACATCTAGCCATTTTAGCTATAAAATGGTGAAACCTTGCTGCTAATCTAGTCAGTCAGTCAGTCAGTTAAAGTGCCATACGTGATACACGCTTGGGCGATCATGTCTCGAAAGAGACACGACTGACTGGGCAGAAGATTATCCCGCAGTAGTTTGCCATTGCTTTCTGCGGTAGACTGGTTGCCGACCAAGGCTATAGAACCCAATCTGTCCTGCTATTTAACCCATAACTGGAAGGAAGAGACGGATTAATACCTTTCCCAAGGGTATTTGCGCGTAAGTGAATACAATGGATTCAACTGGAATTCGAACTCGGCTCCCCAGTTTCTCGTTCCGAACCGATATCCACTATACCACAACGCACATCCCTAGTCAGTCCATCAGTTAAGTACTATACGTGATACTCACTTGGGCAATCATGTTTCTTTTGATCCATGACTAATTAGGCAGAAGATTTTCCTACAATAGGTTGTCATTTCTTTCTATGGTAGACAGGTTGCCAACCAAGTTTATAGAACCTAATCTATCCTGCTATTTAACCTATAGCTGGAAAGAGAAGAGATGGATTAATACCCTTCCCCAGGGTAATTGCGTGTAAGTGAATGCAATGAATTGAACTGGAATTTGAACTCAGCTCTCTAATTTTTCGTTTCGAGCTGATATCCACTACATCGCAATGCACATCCTTGTACTGCACTTAAATTCATAAAGTTTAGGTGCCAAAGTGGAAAGCTTATTACCATGAAAATTTTTACAGAAAATGCACAGGGAATCTACATTGTAGCCTGTGTATAAAGAACTGAAACCAAGATGTCAAGTCAGGATGAATAATATTGCAGAATCTTCTTTGTATTTTATGAGGAATCTCTAAGTACTTAACAGAAGCACCAGACCATATGAAGCAGCAATATTCAAAGCCAGTCAGTATGAATGGTAGAAATATGAATATGTGAAACAGATTTCTAGCTCCCTTTGGATAGTGTCTGACTATTTTCAAGAATAGTGTCTAATAATGTTTTCAATTCTCAAAGAAAAAAAAAGTGAATGCATACATTGTTTCATATGTTTGGGTTTTATTGTAATTATAAAAATTGCCTTTCATTTAAATTTTCGAAGATCAAAGTTGGCTTTGGAAAGCAAGAAGCCAGACAAGATTTCCACAAGTGAAAGAAGATACTATTAGCATGGAACTTATGATTACATCTATTTTATCTGTGAAATGATGTGACCTACCTGCCAATCTAGTCATACAGTGTACGTGATACACACTTGGATGACTGGGCAGAAGATTTTCCTGCAGTAGGTTGACATTACTTTCTGCAGTCGACTGGTTGCCAACCAAGGCTATAGAACCCAATCTGGAGGGAGAAGTGATGGATTAATACTTTTAGCAACATTATTTGCTCATAGGTGAGTACAACAAATTCAACTGGAATTTGAACTCAGCTCTCTGATTTCTCATTCCGAGCTGATATCCACTGCACCACAATGCACATCCTAATACTGCACTTAAATGAATAAAGTCTAGGTACCAAAGTGAAAATCTTATCAGAACAATTACCATAAAAATATTTTCAGAAAAGTCACAGTAAAACTATGTTACAGCAGTGGGAAATAAATATATATAACATTGTATATTGAACACAAATTCTACTCCAGAAGCTTCTTTTCTCTCACTTCCCGCCTGTGGAATTCTCTTCCGCATACTTGCTTTCCTGACAGTTACAATCTCCAAGAATTTAAATGCAAAGTCAATAGTCATCTCCTGTCTTACTAACTTACATTCTCTCTCTCATGCTTTTCTACATCCACCCCACTCTCTCTTCCTGACACCCCCTGCAACCTCTCACTCCTCATATCATTCCTCCTATGTAATCCCCTGCACAACAGTGGCAGTAAAAAGCCTTGCTTGGGGGTGACACGATTATAAAAAAAAAAAAAAGAATATATGATGCTAGAATAATTATTCTGTAAGATGTGCTGGTTAATCAGCACACCATGGTAGATGCAAGGACCAATCTGACTACTGTAGTTAATAGTCTGTCAGACTAGCTTACAAACTACTGTTCAGTGACAAAATATGACATGTAGTTGAAACACATGGAAATAACTTTTTGATACAATGGAAAAGCCCCTCTCTTTAACTGAAAACATGCCAACTATTGTTCATCTGAACTGGCTATGTACGGTGTATAAAATTGTGCGGAGTTAGTATCCAGCAAAGATATGGCTTGCTTTTTCTCTTTCTCACTTCTAGGAAGCCATTAAGAAAATCAATAACTGTTTATATTACAGAGATTATTTTATTTTCAGTCCCATTCACTAATGTAGAATTTATCTTTATAGGCAAGTTGAAAAGTTGGATGCGTAGTTTGAGTCACTCTGCTCGTCAGCTACAGCTTTTCGCTTTGTTTCTGAAGTTGGTTTTCTAATAGTGATGAAACAGTCAATAAATTGCTGTCATAAATACCCTAATTGAATATCTGTCTTGCACAGTTCGTGGTCACCCTTGAGTAAGAAGTAGCACCTTCTGACATACTCAGGCGTTTGTAGTAATTGTAATTTTTTTTTTTTTTAATCATATCATCCCGAGCAAGGCGGTAACACCACTGATGTGAAGGGGGCTACGTAATAATGGAAAGATTGGAAAAGAGAAAGCCGGAAACCACATCCTACACAGGGAATAAGGGATGAGCCTCTTAACCTGTTCAATAGACGTGGATGGAGTGTGAACCGGGAGATAGATAGATCTATCTACTCCAATTGAAAAAAAAAAAAAGTGAGAAGATTGGAAAAAATCTTTAGGAAAAATATTCCGACCCCACCAGCTTTTATTCCTGTGGAAACTTTCTAGAAAAAAAATTCAATCTAAGAAAAATGATCATTTTGAAATTTGATGAATGGGAAATTTGACGAATTTGAATTCCAGACCATAGAGAAGGCAATGAGAAGCTGTTTTATCTTTGCCAAGAAATCATGGCAATTCAATTGTGTTATTCGCCCTGTTGGTGGGATTTCAGAATATGATGACTGCACCTCTGCAGGGGATAAAAGTTCCCCAAGAGGGTCACCTGTTTGCTGTAGGTAGTGACCTGTGATGCTTGAGGATGTGATCCTGGTAGTTGACACTTCCAGGAGTTGGGCTATACTCCTAAACTCCAACACACTACTTTGACTTTTACTTGACAAGCAAAGACCATTCCAACCCAACAAATTACAGACCCATTGCACTAACAAGTTGTATTTGTAAGACAATGGAGAGAATGGTAAATGTTTGACTAATATTGTACCTAGAGAAAAACAATCTCTTATCTAGCGAGCAAAATGGATTCCAGAAGAAGTAATGAACCAATGATCAACTTGTATGGCTAGAATCCTTTATGGCTTTGTTTGAGATCATCCTGTGGTATCAATATTCTTTGATCTTGAAAATATCTATGGCACCACATAGAAGTATGGTATCCTAAATAAAATGCATAAGGTGGGAATGAAAGAAAGAATGGCTATATTCATCCAAAACTTCCTATCAAACTGAACATTTAAATTACAAAATGGAAACACAACTTCAGACACATCCAAGCAGTAGGCAGAAGTACATCAATGTAGCATTTTATCAGTTACATTATTTATTCTCAAAATAAATAGTATTATAAACTCCTTTTGAATTTTCTATCATTTCAAGTTCCATTTTAATGGCTTGTAGTTCAGCTGTATAGATGGATGCATTATTTGATAGCCTGATTTGATTATGAATTTAGGAAGACATGTTTGATGCAGAGTATGATATTCAGAGATCATCTGCTTATAGGGATTTTTCAAATTCTTTAGTTATGGTATTTTGGTTGGCAACCTACTGCGAAAAAATCTTCTGCCTCGTCAGTTATCTCTCAAAAGAGACATGATCGTCTAAGCACATAACACATATGACAATTAACTGACTGACTGATTTGTTTTTCATATGTTTGGCATTTTTGTAAGAGAAACTGCTTTCTGATTCATGACCAGATCAGATGATGGTTTCTTCTATAAAGGAGGACACAGGTTCAAATCATACCAGAGAGCATATTTTCTGCATTTTAATAAATGAATGCACAGCCTAGTAGATGTAATTCACACTGTGTTGAAAATGAAATACACAACAGAAACAAGGTGTCTACTCAAACATGGGTATCCACACATTACGTTTAGATTTTAGGCACCTCTAGGTAGTAAAGGTTAGCAAGTTTGTCTTGCTAGAACCATTGCAATTGAGTAGTGAGTTTGATCCTCACTGGGTGTTCCATACTTTCTGCCTTGTGCTACATCTAAGCTGCGCTTAGAAAATCTCCATAATGTTTGGATTAGTAGTTTAATTAAAATAAAGTTATTGCTCGGTGTATTCTCAAGATCAGGATATTAAATTCATACTCCGTTTATTTTGCTGACTGAGACATCTGTTGGTTGACAAATTAGACTAATTTTTTTGTCCCTCAATTATCCATTCTCTTATTGCTTCTGCATAAAATACCATCAGAAGAAATTATCTAATTAAAATTTCATTGTTTACACTCAGTTAAATGATAAAGTTACTTGTTAATTTTTTTAAAAAAAGTGCCACCATTCCAATTTTATTTTTGTTTATTTTCTTGATCTCAGCTATGAGGTTGGAGCAATTTTGCAAGTTAGATATTTATTGGAATTTTAAGGTTATCCTGGAATAGTACTAATATTTTTTTCATGTTTTTGCTATTTGAATTTTATGACAAATCTTAATTCTTAAGTTAATGATTGAATACGTTCTTGTTGCTGTATGCTAAAGAAAGAAGACATTACAACAATGTTTCTCAGTCTTTTTAAGCAATGGCACATTTAGGAGCAAATGAAAATATCACATCAGACTTAGCAAAATTTTTAAAGGATATACACTTAAATGTTATGAAATAAAAACCATAAATTTTGAATTAAACAAAGAATGTTCAATACAATTATATGAAAAAAGGGTTAATATTCATTTTATTCAAATAAGGGAAAAGTTTGGAAACTTACATTAAAAAAGATAAAAATATTTTTAAAAATGAATGTTAAAACAAATTATTTAAAATAACATAAGCAAAGAATAGGGAAAAGAGTTATTTGAAAAAAGGTTACTTATTCATTTATTCAAATACTAACGCTGTACCATTACTACTTTGACACACACATACACTGTGCAGTGTCCAGGGTTGGTGCTTACTACCCCTGACCAGTGTGTGTGGGTGGGTGAGAAAGCCTGTTTGGGGGTCCTAAGCAGTGCATTGTGACCATTGCTATCTTATCAACATTTGCATTTTTTTTTTTTTTTTTTACCTACATTTATATCTTCTTTTATGAGCTGTGTCTCTTCAAGATGTAGGCGATTATGGCCCTCCATATCTTCCTGTCTCTTGTAGCACTTAATAAATTTTCTTTTTGTTATTTCTCCTAAACCCTGTTTTGCCATCTATTTTCTGAAGCGCATCAAGTATGTTTCACATTGCTTTCCTTTGTCTCCCTTTACATCTATCTGTCTTTTGAGCATCAAATTTTCCAAGCCCTCTTTCCCTATTATATGCCTCAGAAATTTCAACTGCCTCTTCCCTTTGATCTTAAGTATAAGTTTCCTTTTTGTTTCCATTTTCTCTAAACTTTGTCATAGCTCACATGTTCAGTCCATTCTATCCTCAGCATCTTTCTGCAGAACCACAATTTTGTTGCTTCAAGTCTTTTCTTCATCTTTTGAGGAGATCATCCATCATTCACTGCCATACAGGAGGATAGATATTATGTAACAGTTCTATAATCTTTTATTTAAATAAGCTAATATAAATATAGAACCTTATTAACATAATTTTTATAATGTTGCCGGCACTATTTCTGGTTTGGCTAAAAGCAGTAGCAACAATATTTTACCCATATATAACTGACAGACTTAAGGAAATGGAAGAGATTTCAACAAGGTAATATTCTATATTCTTTTTACTTTATATAACTGTGTGGAGAAAAAAAAAAGGAAAGCAATAAGGGAAAAATACACTTGTGTGCATGCAAAAGAAAGAAAGCATTACTAGTTAGAAATTGTGTGGGGGATACATACAAGTTTAGTTACTAAAATGAAAGATATCCCCAAGCTTGGGAACAAGATCCTGTTAGGATTGTCACTAAAGTATGCTGAAAAGAAATAAAAAGAGATAAGAGAGAGAAAGACAAGAGGTCTTCTAGTTTTATAGCTCAACTGCACTCTGCAAATAATAATCAAGGGAGTTGCAGTGTGAGGAGTTAGATGTAAGGGGTGATGTGGGTGCAGAAATTGTCTAGCAGTTAGAGTAGATAGACTAAACTATCGCCCGGTTCACACTCCATCCACGTCTATTGAACAGGTGAAGAGGCTCATCCCTTGTTCTCTGTTTAGGATGTGGTTTCCGGTTTTCTCTTTTCCCATCCCTTACGTAGCCCTCTGCACATCAGTTACCACCTTGCTCGGGGTCATATGATTAAAAAAAAAAAAGTCATGACTGAGTTCTCCTGCTTGTGTGGCATGGTGTAGAGTCCTGTTGCCAAACATAGGGTCTTCCAGCAGCTACCCTCTTCACTCAAACCTTCTTAAACCACTTGATATAGTCTCCCTGTCGAGTCTGAGGCTCTGTGGGGGGAAAATGAATAGAGGTATAACATCATTATCACTAGTGATCACCCCCAAAACCTTTGTAATCATCATTAGATACCTTTAACTCTTTCTGAATCATTTGCACTGTCCTCAAATTGACACCCAAATACTCTGAAATCTTCATATTCTGGGGAAAGTGCCAACCTGTACAGCATGCCGTTTCCAGATTTTTGGTAGAGTGAATTACGTCTTGATGCTCTTTTTCTCATAGATGGTTCCCAACTGAACCAACTATACTGTGCAGTTGACAAAATTAAAAACAAACAATGCATAAAATAAAAAATATAAAATGGTGACAATTTACCCATTGCACACTATAACATATATGAGGGGGGTATAAACTATGTACAACTAAGTATTAATTGAACCAATATAAATATAAAACCTTAAAACTTATTAACATAATTTTTGTAGAGTGTTACGGGCACTATTTCTGGTTTGTTTTGCCAACATATAAGTGACAGGTTTAAAGAAATGGAAGAGATTTCAACAAGGTGTTATTCTATGTTCTTTTGTCTTTATATTAGTCGGTTAAGTGCACGCATGGGAGATCATGTTTGTTTCGATCCATGAGTGACTGGGCAGAAGATTTTCCCACAGTAGGTTGCTATTTCTTTATGTAATATACTGGTTGCCAACCAAGGCTATAAAACCCAAGACACTTATACAGTTTAGAGACAACAGGGGCCAATTCAGGAGTACACTTCTTTATGACTATTACAGGGATACCATTGGGTCAACATACTTTGTGGGGATCTAGGTTAGAGATGATAGAAGAAGCCATAGAATGGGTTAACTCATTTTCTATCAGTTATAATATAAAGGCTTCCTTAGGCACTTGCAGTGAAATCTGTAAGAAATACTCTTAAGACTCACTTTAATGAACTTTAGACTACTTGGAGTTCTTTAAGTTTTTAGACTAGTTCATTTTTTGTCACTGGGGAGAAGGTGTTATTTACTCCACAATTCCCCACTTTTGAGATTCTCTTTATTAGTAAATATTTTGTGACGCTAACCCTGCCGTCATATTGATGGCGTTGATACAGCAGCTGGTCTTTGGGTTGAATTTTCCAATGGTGATCTCCTTTGTCCATGTTGTGAAATTTGACCTCAAGGAAATCATGTTGAATTTGCACTAGATGTCTCTCCAGCAAGTCAAACCAAGCTAGATGTGCATGCACAACTGGGTAAATGAAAACAGCACCAAAAATAAATTGAATGACGACTGAATAAGTTGTAAAAAGTCTTTATGCACAAAAGGAAAATAGAGAAAAAAACAATCACCAGTCGTCTTCTTCCCAAACCCTGTTCCTATCAATCTAGCAACGGAATGGAAGTTTCGACCAATTTTCTCTAATAATAATTTGCGAAGCGTTTCTCTGTCTGTTATTAATTCAAGCTTTTGGTTGGCAATATCACTTCACCTCTGGTCGGAGTTTTAAGTTTGTGGCGATTCAAAATGACTTTGTTTCTTTTCATACCGAAGCTTCATGGAAACTGCCAAAGAACTGTCTTTGAGTATGGTGGGTAAAGTCGGCAACGGTAGCAATCGATTTCGTTTCCGTATGGGCTGGAACTTCAAACTGTCTCTTGGATTTGAGCTGGGACTCAACTGACTTTGGCCCTAGGGGCTCTGTATTTATGCTTGTCCATGTTTTACTAGTGAGGAGAATGACAGACAGACACAGGGTTGTTCATGGAAATTTAGTCTCTGGCTCTTGCGGCCAATGAAATTACTCTCGCCCTCACCTTTGGGACAAAGTCACTATACAACGGCAGCTCTCTCTGCCTTCTTCCCTTTGATGCAGCCAATTGAGTAGAGCTATTTTCATGACGTCACTTCTATCTTCTTCCCCTTTGTTCAACCAATGAGATAATTTTCTCTTTACCTGTTTTCGGGCAGGACTTTTGTACCTCCAATTCCTTTCTTAGGGAAATCCCAATTTAGTCATTCTTCTAATTGTCCTTTTCTCTCCGTCAACAAATCAACTCAACCCCTGTACCTGTCCGAACTCCCCAATACATAAAATTTCCATTTTTCAGTCTGTAAGAACCCTTTTTGACACTCCACAGATGTGTTTTGGCTTTGTATTTTGCTGAGATAAAAAAATTTAAGATTTTCTGTTTGTATTGTCTTATGATTTTTGAGACTGATTATATTTCACACGATTAGAAAAATATAAAAAAAATAAAATCTTCATTCTTCACTTCATTTATTTTTATCTGTCTTAGATGGTGTTCTGTTAAGAATCACTTATCACTTTGTTCCATACCTTTGACCTTCATTCACACCAGTGGCAAAATCACATCTGGGAACTTTTTTTTTTTCTTTGATATATCAGGGTCATTGAAAACAATATAAAATTTTATTATCATCTCTTTGTGTGTGGGGAAATCTGGCTGGTAATGTTTCTTTCACTTTGATATCAGCTGGGTCGTTGAGAAGAATAAAAAGAATAAAAACTTTTCCCAGTCATCTGTGTTTCACAAATAATCTTATTGCTGTCAACAATGGGCATCTGACTTTATAACCTTATTAGCTTTGCCATATCATAGATTTCATGTGTCATATTTTATTTTTAGTTCATTGCAATCTTTTCTTGAAAAGGTGAATCTTTTCCAAACAAAAAGATATCATCTTTTTTTTCTCTGTTCATATTGGAACAAAATAAATTTTTCCTAGTTAGTTCTTTTCGATGTGTTATAATATATAATAATAAAACTAACATAATTTCTTTTGTTCCTGCCATGCTAAAATATTGTCACAATTTTATTTTTTTTATTTATTAGTGATCATCCCCTCCTTTTTCTGTCATGTTCGCCAATGTACTTAATTTTTTATCTTTTTCCTTTATGATCAACTGCCAGTTTTTTTGTTTGTTTCCTTTTTCTGGAAATCGTACTTGTACATTCAATGAATTCTTGGAGTTCTGCTACATCAAAAACATCATTCAGTACTTTCATAGGTTCTTCCATTCTTTTGGGCCTTTCTTCGGTAAACCTGTTCTTCAACTGATTATAATGTCTTTTATGTTATCATTTCTTCCTTTTACGATTTGGGATATTATTACGCTGTCCTCCCACATTTCTTTTTTATTTCTGAAGAACACTTTTTCATTAAAAATTTTCTTGAAAAATTTAGTGTGTTTTTTTTTTTTTTTTTTTTTTTTTTTTTTTGTTATCTGTTCTTGGTATTTGCTAGTGTGTTGAGAGTAAAAGAACTTGGAGAATTTTCTGTACATTTCAGAATTATTTCCATCACCTTTTGTCGTTATTTCTGAAGTTCCATAAAACTGCTGTTATTGATGAATTTTTATCACAGAAGCCAATATTTCCTCCATATTTGAAGAATTATTTTCTTTTTTTCTACACACAAAAAAAATTTGAAACCTACATGGCTCAAATTCTCATTATTACTGTCTGCCAAAGCAAATAGAATTTTTTTTCCACTTGTTATACTCAGTCTGAATTTCTGTCCTCATAACTTCAGTTATAACTCAGATGAGTTTCTTTTCATTGTCACCGCTGTTATAACTCATTTTCAATTGCTTAAAATCTTGCTGTGACATCTGAAATACTCTGGGGACTGACTCCAATGGATTTTTATTTAAGTCTATAGACTAGTCCATTTGTATTACTGGGGGTGTTATTTACTCCACAACAAGGTTATATGCATATCACTCACAAGAGATTCAATTCTAGGGAAGCTATATTGCAAAGTGACTGAGGGCAAGATGTCAGGTCAGAACAAAGAGTCCTACAAATTCTTCTTTGGATTTTATCAAGAATCTTTAAATATACAGCAAGAGAAATGGACCTTATGTGGCAGCAATATTCAAAGCATGAAAGAATGGTAGATTTTTTTTTTTTTTTTTGCATAGAACTCCACAGATTCCTTTTATTTATTATCTGTAAATTGCTTGGGAAAGATATTGAACATATTTTCCATTGCCTTTTATTTATTTTTCAAAATTTAGTCATCCTTCTCCTAGACTAGCTGCTATCCAAGGCTAAAAGCACAGTCTCTGCCATATAATGTATATGCCTGGTAGGAGAAGAGATACATTTATGTTTTTCCCAAGTACATCAATATGAAAAAAATATAATAAACTCATATTTTTAATTGGAGTAGACAGACTAAACTATTGCCCGGTTCACACTCCACCCACGTCTATTGAACAGGTGAAGAGGCTCATCCCTTGTTTCCTGTTTAGGATGTGGTTTCCGGCTTTCTCTTTTCACTCTTATGTAGCTCCCTGCGCATCAGTGGTGCTACCACCTTGCTCGGGGTGATATTATTTTAAAAAAAAAAGAAAAAAAAGTTGCATATGTGGAGGCACATTGATGTAATGGACAGTGGCTTGGAATGAAAAATCAGAGTGGAGTTTGAATTCCAGTCAAGTTTGTTATATTCACTTATGTGCAAGTACATCAGTATGAGAAAAATACAATAAACTCGTAATATTTTTAGTTGTATATGTGGAGGCACATTGATGTAATGGACAGTGGCTTGGAATGAAAAATCAGAGAGCAGAGTTTGAATTCCTGTCAGGTTTGTTATATTCACTTATGTACAAATACCCTTGACAAAAGTATGATTCCATCATTTCTTACAGCTATGGGTGTATAGTAGAGCAGACTGATCCCTATTGCCTTGGTTGGCAACCAGTCACATAGAAGGAAAATTCTAAATGTGAAATCTGAGGAGCTTTGTTCGGAGACCTTGTGGCACACTTTGTTCACCAGTTTTCTGTATTTGGCTCATCCAAAATGTGTGATTGTTTCTGCACAAGCCTTTCTTCAATATAATAAAATCATGTGTGTGGGTAGCATGGCTGTTCAGTTTGAAGAATTGAGTTGCTGGACCCTCATATGTCAAAAGCAATAAGATAATACTTTGTGTGTGTGTATATATTTGGAGAAGTCGTGGCTTGGGGAGGCACTATCCTATGGGCAAAGGAGCTTGGATTAGTTCCACCACGGAATTCGTGAGGAGCGGCGCACTTCATCGAGATTAATTTGTTACCTCTTCGTCACCAGGGCCCGTGGTACAGTTGGTATAACATCAGCTTAATAACCAAGACTGTCTAGGTTCAATTCCTGGTAGTGGATGCGCACTGCTGAAGAGTCCCAAAATATAGGACGAAATGGCCGTCCAGTGATTTCTGCATTCTGTTGAGGTCGAATATAAAGCTCGATGATTTACTTAATAATTGTTCAAATCCTCCTACTACTTTTTGAATTATATATATATATATATTAGTGTATCAAAAATACTTTTTCAAAATTTTGGTGTAGGTTCCTTACACCAAAACAAGGGCAAAGGTCCATATAAACATGTTTGCAAATCCTTTGTTTTTGAGTTATTAAGTTTAAAGAAAGTTTATGGTAGATCATATTGTGCTGCTATGTAGACTAGATTACATTTGTTTTTCATGTATATTTGTGACTAGTCTGTCATCATTGTTTAACATGTGTTCTAATGAGTTAACTGAGAAGTGTTATGTTTAAAAATGGCAGGATATTCATATCATGAGCAGGTAAATCTGATTTATATATACAGCCTCGCGAATAGTGATGGATGCAAAGTTGCACGGCTATATCAGATTTTCAACATTTGTTATTTGTTGCTGTGTTGAGGTACAATGATGTTCTTTTGGACATGTTTATGTGAACATTTTACCATGTGTTGATGTGAGAAACCCACCCTCAAAGTTTGTAAAAGTATTTTTGGATTGTATCTTTGATTGTACATTTAACAGTCTACCGTAGACTTTAAACTTCATCACTCAACCACAAAAAATTTGCAGATATATGTTTATATGGACTTTTGTCCTTGTTTTGGTGTGAGGAGTCCACCACCAAAGTTTTTAAAAGTATTAAGGTTAGGCCACCTAACTCCTCAGACTGCAACCCCTTTGATTATTATTTGTGGGGTGCAGTTGAGTGAGAGACCAATAAAACTTCTTGTAGCTCCCAAGATGAACTGAAGACGAGGATTATGGCAGCATTCACCGACTTAAACCAGGGGATTGTTTACAGGAGATGAAATAGAATTCAAAATTGTCTGGAGGCCGTGGTTGAATATATATATATATATATATATATATATATATATACACATACACACACACACACACATATATATATATATATATATATATATATATATATATATATATATATATATAGGCAGCATATCTTCATTCAAACATTGATCTTGGAAAAGATGATTGAAGATTATTTTGGAAAAGATTGAAAGTACTTGGGTTAACAAAAACTATGCCACCTTCCTTGATAAATTTTATCCTCACATTGAGAAACAGATTAGAGAACTGGAAAAAATCAGTATAAAAATAAGTAGATGCAATATATCTATATTATTTAATGAAACACATATCTATCTATCTATCTATAGGATGAGGCAAAAGTTGTGCACCATAATGGGTTAATTAATCATGTTTTAAATGTTTCATTTGTTTTGTAATTTTTGATATTTTCTTATTTTGCAGAAACAATTGGTTACCAGACCTCACGCATGTGTGTTTTTTATGGAACCATTTGAAATCAATTTCTTACCAAAAGTGCTCCTAAAATATTGGGGAACGTAGAGAAAGAATTAAATATGAATGCAGTAAAATGACAGAGGAAATTCTCCAACATGTTAATGAATCATACAAACACAAAATTGAAATGTTTTGAAAAAGGAGGAGGACATTTTAAACAGCACATATAACAAGTAAATAAAATTTTCATTTGTAATTATACTTTAATAAAATCTTTAATGGTGTGTGACATTTGCCTCATCCTGTTTATAATATATATATATATATATATATATATATATATACATACCCACTTGTGTACCAGTTCTCTGTATTCAGGGCTTCTAAAAACCATGGTTGGTTCTGTAAAAGCCTTCACCACTATAATCAAATTATGTGTGACTGAGTACTAAGGCTGTTCAGTTCTAAGAATTGAGCTAAATTTTAAATTGTTTTATTTCATTTTTATTAGTAATTCTGTTTTATTGTTCAGTATTAAAAATTTATCATTTATCTTCGATCAAGATGCATCAAGAAGATGGTCAGATAAGAAGATTGATATCACCATTTAATTTTTTGACTGTAATTTTCAATATCTCTGTTTCTTAATGCTTTACTTGAATTCTGTACTGCTAAGAATTTGTGTGTGTGTATCTTTATCTCTCTCTCTCTCTCTCTCTCTCTATATATATATATATATATATATATATATATATATATATATATATATAATTGGAGTAGATAGACTTATCTATCACCCGGTTCACACTCCACCCACGTCTTTTGAACAGGTGAAGAGGCTCGTCCCTTGTTTCTTGTTTAGGATGTGGTTCCCGGCTTTCTCTTTTCCAATCATTCTACTCTTAAGTAGCCCCATGCACATCAGTGGCGTTACCACCTTGCTTGGGGTGATATGATTAAAAAAAAATATATATATATATATATAAAATAGAATAAGTAAAGAACAGGTAGAAAAAGTGTCTTTAATCTAACATATTTCACTTTAAGTTTCTTCAGGGATTTGTTTATAAGTCACGAATTTAAAATTTTTAAAAAAATTCTAAAAACAAAGAAACAATTTAAATTTAAAGTAAAAGAATAAAGACTTTTCTTACCTGTTTTCTAATTATTTTATCATCTTGTCAGATTTCAATCCATGTATTCAACATCATCTCTCTCTCTCTCTCTCTCTCTATATATATATATATATATATATATATAACTGTAGTGACTTTATTGTCACACTATATATATAGTGTGACAATAAAGTCACTACAGTTACTTACAATAACAATTAAGATAAACCATTTAATCGACAGTCCAGAAATGTATTATTGAAATCGTTCTGGTTAATAACAATAATATGCTATGGTAAACAATAGTAAATTAATTACTTATACTGCTCGCATTGCAAGATGCCTGCTTCAATGCATTCCCTACAACATGAGAAAACACTAAGTAACTGTATTGCTTCTCTCTCTTTCTCTCTCTCTCTCTCTCTCTCTCTCTCTATATATATATATATATATATATATATATATATATATGTATACACACACACACACACACACAAACACTAAAATGAAATGTGTAAACTAAGTTCAGTAGGCATATTCGTTTGTATTAAATTTACTGGTCATCTTGCCCATGGTCTAGTTTTTATATGATGCTAAACAAAGGAGGCAGAGGTAGCAGAATCTAACACACCCTTGTAAGCCTCAGTCCCTTTATGTCATACTTGCCTATTTATACCTGGTAATACACTTGTTTTTATCTGAATAAACAAAACATAAGGAATTTGTAGATATATGTTCATATGCTTTTTAATTCTTCTTTTTTAAATTTTAAATAAAATGGTCCAGTTTTAAGTATCCATGTCAAATTTAATAAAAATCATCTTTTTCTTTTCTGAGCTGACAAAATTATTGGCAGACGTAAAATACTGCTTTTATATTTCACGAGGGAAGACATTTTTTTTTCAGATTAATTCATATGACGCAGTCAGGTAGCGCTACTCATTCACTGAGTGGGTGGCACCAGCTATCGACGTCTAAGATCTTGTGATCTCTGGCCGATCCTTCTCGAGCAACTTTAACAACTTGGCTGCTTTCAGCTGTAATAAACAAAGCAATACTATGACTGGTTTGTTTTTTATAATTAGTAAAACTTTCCTTTTAAGTGCAAACTATTCTTTTTATACAAATTTATACAAATTAAAAGAAATGAAGGTAAAATACAGAACTTGTCTTAAAAAATTAATTATAATTTTATATTTAGGACTTATAAACTTTAGAGTTATTTATAAACTATCCTTGTAGCTAGAAATGTGTATGTATTCTAAATGATGCAGTTTGAAATATATTGTTGATGTATACTGAAGAGTGGAATAAATTGTTTTTATTTATATCTGATTTTAACCACCCGCTTTTTAGGCAGATTGGTTTTATCATCATTCCTTTATTCTTTCTGAACAAGATTTTAACGTTCAAACATTTATCTTGTGTATATAATATATATATATATATATATATATTTTTTTTTTTCATGATGGGGTTGTCAAAGAGGAGGCAAAATTTAAAAAAAAAAGCTTTTCTGGAGCATTGTTGACAGGCTTTTTTCCCCCATGTAGATACTATAATTACCTTAAAACATTTAGTGCATTATTCTATTCATTTTATTTTACCTTTTTAAGAGCAGTAGTGAGAGATAGATGAACACAAATAACATCAAAGTCTGCTTTCTTTCATAGCACTGGAAAAGACTGTTGATTAATTTTTGTTGAGTCTGCTGGTGGTGGTTTTCCAAGGCATTCATGATGTGCCAAATGAATTGTCGGAAGAGAGAGAGGAGGGAGAGAGAGAGAAAAGAAAAATAAGAAAAAGTGGGAGGAGAAAGAGGAAAAAAAAGTGGAATGGAGAAAGAGAGGAAAGGAAAAGTGGAAGGAGAAAGAGAAAGGAAAAGGTGGAATGGAGAAAGAGGAAAGGAAAGGTGGAATGGAGAAAGAGAGGAAAGGAAAAGTGGAATGGAGAAAGAGAGGAAAGGAAAAGTGGAATGGAGAAAGAGGAGAAAAAAGGAAGAAAATAGAAAGAGAGAGGGTGTATATATATATATATATATATATATATACACACACACACACACACACACACACAATTTACTGTCTGTAAAGTTCTTTGGATGCTCTCAAAATCTTATTTATGGGGAAAATTTAAATTTTACTAAATATACTACATAAATTAATACCTGTTAATTAACCAATATTCATTTGGCTATCAAAATAGATAATTTTGGAAGAACAGATATTGGAGACTCTGCTTTCTAACTATTTTATTGATATTTTATTCTAACATATGGACTCAATAATGGGGCACATTCAGCAAGCAGATGGAACCATGAACTTTCTAATTGTCATGTCATAAATTACACACTTCTAACTCCTTAATAATTGCAAGCTATTTTTCTAAAACTAGGATTTATATTTTAAAGAATTGATTTGGACACATCTATTTTTGTACTGGCTGTTATGTAAATCTTGTAAAAAAAAGTGGGGGAGGAAATATTACTATCTGGATACTTACTACTGGGACAAGTAAAGATTCCATAATTCAAATTCAAAGCTGTACTGTTCAAGTTATAAAGCAGTCAGTCAGTCAAGTGCCATACGTTAAACACACTTGGGCGATCATGTCTCGAAAGAGACATGACTGACTAGGCAGAAGATTATCCCGCAGTAGGTTGCCATTGCTTTCTGTGGTAGACTGGTTGCCAGCCAAGGCTATAGAACCCAAACTGTCCTGTTATTTAACCCATAACTGGTAGGAAGAGACGGATTAATACCTTTCCCAAGGGTATTTGCACATAAGTGAATGCAATGAATTCAACTGGTATTCGAACTCGGCTCCTCGATTTCTCGTTCCTAGCCGATATCCACTGCACCACAATGCACATATAAAGCAGTACCTCAATTAAAATTATATCGTCACTTGTAGTTTTACTAACTTGCTACATGCAAAGGCAAAGCTTTCTGTCCAATGTAAATCTGTGATTTAATTAACAAATAATTTCTTGTCAATGTCACAAATGGTTATTGATTTCTGTCTGTTTCAAGTGGTTTTAAGTGCTGGTTTGTGAATTTGGTGTCATAGCAATTATGAGTTCAATCTTTGGTCTGGGGAGTAGATTTAGTCTCCATGGAAACTGTTGAGTAAAAGCTGAGAAGTATAAACAAGATGAGATATCTCTATATATAAACAGTTGAATGAGAACAAAATATCCCCATAGATTAAATAAAGTGCTCAACTCAAATTTCCTTGAATAATATTAACCATTTTCTTATTAGGAAACATTCAGGATTCAATAATGAAACAGTGTTACCTGAGTTATGCTTTTCTTCATTTTCTGGCCATCAAGCTGGGATGAAAGTGTAGTATTGGTTCTGCCCATCTTTAATGGTAATATTAGCTGTTACCTTATAAGGAAATATTCAGCATTCACTGGCAGCAGCCAGTTCTACCATCCATTAAAATTTATAAAATCTCTATTAAATAATTTTTTAAGAAAATAGGTTACTGAAGTCCACTAACTGTTATTGCTCTTTATTGTACTGAGGGGAGTTTCTTCCCTAACTTTTTGTTTGAAGTTGTGTGGAACGTCACTCAGCATCTTGATTATTTTCTGAGTTATATGTCATATCATTTCAGGTGTGAAATGTCCTGAAGTGATGTATTTCTTTTATTTAGGACAATGATGTTTGTGATTATTCATCCACAATGCTGCATAGATGCTGTTGAACTCTATCAAGACAAGCATCTTCAGCTGAGATATGCCAGCAATACTCCATTTTTGGTTTAATCTGGCTTCAGTAAAGTTAAAGTATAGCAGGGGGAGTCAGATACTTATTGGAGTGATACCATGAACCAACCATTCATCATCCACAAAGGTGCATAGATGCTTTTGAACTCTATCAAGACAGACAAATGAGGACTGGGCAGCTCTATAGGATACTTCACTTTTGGTCTGATCATTAAATATATTGTAAAGATATAATGTAGTAGGGGGGGGGTCAGATACTTCTTGTAGCGATACAATGAACCAAACATTTTTCTAGCATCTTTAGCAATAGATTGGATATATGACTTCTACTTGAGCTCCGGGGAGAGTCCCAACAGTTCTTCAAGGCATAAAGCCTCCTTGAGAGAATATTCTTCCATCATGGTAAGTGAAATTTCAGTTTGCTTAATGGTGGAATATTATTAGTTTGTATTGGATTTTAGAAACCAGTAGTTTCCCCCATTAAGCCACCAGGTCTAGGTTGAAAGAGAGATGAGTTGCTAGGTTCTGGCTTCTACTTTTCTCCACTTCTAAATGTATTCTGTGATTGTTAAATTTTCAAAGCCTTTCTTCATCGCCTAAGAATTTTCAATTGTTTCATTCTGATTGTTTGCAGAAGTTTTTTTTAATTCTTCCTCACTTCTTGATTCATTCTCGAATGGACATTAGATTCAGTAGTCATGTTTTTTCAGTTGTATTTCATGGGAACTTACCATTGAGTTACCATATTTTCTTGTCTATAATATGAGATATTTTGAATGAAGATTAAAGGCAAAAAAGAGGTGATTGCATTCTACTCAGTTAATTATTTGGTTAATTTCTTTCTTGTAATATTGTGAAAAATAAAATATTTTATTGAAATATATGTACAACTTTGAGATTTTAATGAATAATATGGTACAACTTAAAAAAACACAGGGATTGTAGTTCTACCTTGTCATTATACTCAAGGATGTAATTTATTTTTTGTTTTTAGCTTCAGAAACATGGGGCCCCATTATACTCAAATCATATGGACAAAAAGATATGGTAGTAGTTGCAGCTTCTGCTAAAGGTAGCAGTGTCTCATATTTAGATAATTATTCTCCCCCAAAAATTGCATTCAGTAAAATGAACAACAATGCAACACTAAAAAGTATAGAAATATATTTTCATAGTAAAATAACCAGCAGTACATTTTTATAATCTACAAACTATATATATATATATATAAGCATCCGTTTACTCTGAAAGTATAAAATTGCGTTCAATATGTATGTAGCTGAAACCATAAAATTACTTATAGAATATTTAGATCTTGACATTAAATAGCACATAGAGGTTGATATGCTGTTATCTCCTTGCTGTTGACTGGTATTACTTAGAGTATGTATATTTCTGGGGGAAATAGAAAACACTGTTGTTGAGAAATAACAAGTTGTTGAAGATTGAGAAAAATAGGTTTCTACATTTTGAAAGGGCTCAAAAGTGTTGACTCTCACTGCTGTGTGCTTATATAGAACCTTGCTTGACTGTGAAGCTGTCTGTAGCCAAGACATCAAAGCCCATATTTTCAGGTTCCTCCTGCAAAAGGGATACTCAGGTTTGAATCGTGTTGAAAGCCACATTTTCTTCATTAAGTTTTCTCAAGTGAGCAATTTAGTAGTTGGAGTAGATAGATCCAACTATCATGGGGTTCATACTCTTCTCCCTTCATTTGAACAGGAGTAGAGGCTCATCCCTTGTTTTCTGTTTAGGAAATGGTTCCTGGTTCTTTTCCTTCACCAGGCCTTAATATTGGTGCTTTCACAAATTTTCTGTGATGCGTGTGTTTGGTGGCAACAGCTCTTCATAGTGAGAGTACTGAGTTAGCAGTTTTCTGGTTGCTGCTTCTGACCGGTAGTTAGGAGCCCTAACACTTGTGCAGCCTCAATAGTGGCTGCTCTGATCAGCAGTTGCATAATATAAAGGTTCTTGCAGTGCTATAATGCATATGGATAGTTGTCCCCATAAGCATTTTCAACCCTGAGGCCAGATTATGCTGCAGTCTGCGCTAGCTCCTTTTCTGCACAGATCGTAGTCAATGACCATCTGCCACCTCTACTTGAGGCTTCTCCTCACCAAAACAACCCAAAAATGAACATTCACATTTGAAGAAACAAAGTTAAACCAGCCAAATCAAAATCATCTAAACTATTCAACATTTCCTTTACAAACATCCTTGGTATGTGTACCAACTTCTGTAGCATGGAACCTTTCCTCGATGAAAAGTCCTCTGACATCTTAGCACTTTGTAAAACCAGTCTTAACCCCTCAATCTTCTCCTCTGATTTCTCAACTCCTGGTTACCTTAAGAAAGGAGTCCATTGTCCATTTGCATGGTCTAGGGGTTTATGTCAGCAAACATCTTCCTAGGGTGAATTCTCTTGAATCTCCTGACCATTCATACATGTGTCTCTGTCTTTTACTTCTAAAATCAGTTAGCTATCTTTTCTTTCTCTACTACTTCCTTCCTGTCCTGACTGTTACTTGCTAGACAGTGTCTCTGACAATATAGAAAAGGCAATTTCTTCCCACCCATTCGTAAATATATTTGTGTTCAGTGACTTTAATGCCCACCATGCCAAATTGCTGAAAAACTCTGTCACTGATCCTGCTGGCACCCATACCATGAATTTTGCAATCACTCAGTCTCTTAAGCAAGTGGTGGATTTCCCCATGTGCTTCCCAAGTATCCCTATAGGACACACTTCTTTGCTAGTTCTCTGCTTCACTTTTATCCCTGACTTCTGCCAAGCCATTCAGCTTTGCCCCGTTAGAAACTCTGATCATGCTGTGGTTTCTGGGAATATCTCTCTCCACTCTCACTTCCCCCAGGAATTTCCTACCAACAGAATTTCTTACTGCCATCAAAGAGCAGGCTGGGATTCATTCCACAATTTTCTGTATTCCTTGGCAAAAAGTGTTTAGCCTTCCCATTGAGGACTGTACCTCTGAGGTCTCCTCTTTGGTGAAAGCTGGTATCAATGCTTTTGTCCTAGCCAGGAAGTTCTGTTTTAAACCTTATTCATCCCCAGGTTGTCATCTGCTTGCTTGGCTGCCCTTGCCCACAGGAATCATTTCTTCCGGCTTTATTGAAGCCACATGTTTGACCATAATAGGCACCTTTTTTGCTTCTGCTTGTAATTGAGTGCAAGAGGATCCTAAATGATGCTAAGCTGTTGTTTGCTGATAGAATGAAGCAGTGTATAGCAGCCTGCAAGTTTGGCTTGAAAGATACTGGGGACTCTGCAAAAATATGCTGAACAACAGTAAACCCTCCATCCCATCTTTAATTAATAAATTTGAGAATCTCACAATCACAGCAAACAAGGTTGAGTACTTTGCTTACAGATTCTTCTCCAACTCCATATCTGACTTGTCTGGAGTATTTTCACCATATTTTCCACCTAGAACTGAGGGACATATACATAACCCCTTCTCTGGTCTCTAACATAATTTCAAAGCTTGAACCCTATAAGGTGAGCAGAGGTGATAGAATCTTGGTCATTGCCGTGATGATATATGCTCCTAAACTCTCCTCTATCTTCTCTGAACTCTATAACTACTACTTCTCTGCTAACTGCTTTCCTGCCTGCTGGAAGTCCTCCATGGTGATTCCTGTATTTATAGCCCTATCAGACTCCTACCAATTTTTGGCAAAGTGTTCAAGGCTACCATCAATGCTGAAGTGGTTTAACATCTCACAGCCCATAACCTATTCTCCAATAGACAGTACTGCTTTCGCTTCACCAGGTCTATTGCTGACATGCTAACGACCATCACTTTATCCTATGTCCAGCACCTTTTCTGATCTTCATCAACGATCTCCCTGATGTGATCAGATCCCAAGTAGGCTTTTATGCTGACAACATTACCATTTACTCCCATCTCAGTAAGAAATCTTCCAAGGCTGAAAAAGCTAGCCTTACTGCTGATCTGGAAACAGACCTCTAATCTGTGGTAGACTGGGGTAAGAAATGGCTTGTAAATTTTAATGCTTCCAAAACAAAGCTGCTATCCTTTAACGATCATCAGCATGGATCAGACTAGTCTCCTGAAAAGCAATACACTGTACTTTCTCAGCCTTACTCTCTCAGCTGACTTCAAGTGGAACAACTACATTGACTCAATAGCTAAATCTACTGCTAGGGAGGCTGGGGCACTGTGCCGGGTGAGGAAGTTTTTCTTGCCTGAATCCATCTTATACAGGTTTTACAGCCATATCACGTTGAATACACCGGTTCTCGCTCGATCACCAAGGTTAAGCAACATTAAGCCTGGTCAGTACTTAGATGGGTGACCGCTTGGGAATACCAGGTGCTGTAAGTGTTTAGTGACGGATGTGCGTTGTGGTGCAGTGGATAACAGCTTGGAAAGAGAAATCGGTGAGCCAAGTTTGAATTCCAGTTGAATACCCTGCATTCAATTAAGCACTGGTACCTTTGGGAAAGGTATGAATCTGTCCCTTCCCTCCATTTATGGGTTGAATAACAGAGTAGGACTTGGGGACCCTGCCCTTAAAAACAAAAATCCCAATGAATCTTGATACTCAAAAAGAAAAAAAAAGTATTACTAGACATAAAACTTATTTTAAAAAAAAAAAAACAACAATAAATTGTTGAACGAAAAATTACCAGCAATAAATAAATAAAATTTAGTTGGCAATAAATGACCCACCGAGGTTGATATTCCATAAAAACAAAACAACCAACCAACCAACCAACCATCTTATACATATACAAATCTGCCTGTGCATAGAATATTGTTGTCATATCTGGTTGGGTGCTCCTGTTATTCATCTCAAGGTTCTCAACAAAATCCAAAGGAGGATCTGCAATGTAATAGATCCCAACTTGGTGGCCCATCTCCAATTACTTTCTTATCAATATGATGTGGTTTCCACCATCTTTTCTACAAGTATTTTCCTGGCTACTGCTCTGACAAACTTCTTTACTTGGTGCCCCGATCACATGCTACTAGACTGGCATCAAGGTTTTATCATCAAAATAGTTAACTGTAACTGTCTCTTCTACTCTAGGAGTTTTTCTCGCATTTCCTGTTTGTGGAACTTCCTTTTGTTTGCTTGCTTCTTTGATAATTACAATCTCCAAAAGTTTAAATACAATGTCAATTGCCATCTTCTATCTCCTTGATTCCTACCTTTCTCATATCCTTTCCCTGACATTCCCTGTACTTTGTTTTTTTTTTGTTTTTTTTTTTTTCTGACTGTAACTCCCTGCACACCAGTGGTGGTCCTACCTTGCTTGGAGTGAAATGATTATAAAAAAAAAATCAATCCATGCTTTAAATATTGCTGAAACATCTGGTCTGGCAGTCCTGCTATATATCTAGAGATTCTAGATAAAATCCAAAGAAGAATTTTCAATGTTAGCGTTCTTGACCTGATATCTTGGCTTCAGTCATTTTCCCTCCAGCTTCACATAGCTTCCCTGTACATTTTCTATAAATATTTTCATGGCAATTGTTCTGGTAAGCTTCCCTCTTTAATACTTTAACTTCACAAATTTAAGCATAGTCGTAGCGAATGCTGGACAATTTCTTGATGAAGGAAAGACTTGAAACAACAGAAATGTGGTTCTACAGAAGGATGCTGAGGATAACATGGATTGAATATGTAAGCAGTTAAAAGAAAAATTATAGTAAACATCAGGAAGAGACAACTGGAGTTTCTGGAACATAGAAGGAGGGCTTGGAGAATCTGAAACTCACAGGGTGGGTAGAGAGAAAGAGAGATAGTACATGATATACTTGATGGGCTTAAGCAGATGGGTGGCAGAGTAGGGTTTAGAAGAAATAATAGGACAGGATATGTTAAGCGTAAAAAGGAACAAGAAGTGGAGGGCCATGGTTGCCTACATCCTGAAGGGTCATGGCACATAGAAGAACACTAGATTAGCAGCTAGGTCTCATCATTTTACATTTTAAATTGCTAGATAGATAGACTAAACTATTGCCTGGTTCACACTCCACCCACGTCTATTGAACAGGTGTAGAGGCTCATCCCTTGTTCCCTGTTTAGGATGTGGTTCCTGGCTTTCTCTTTTCCAATCTTTTCATTCTTACGTAGCCCCCTGCGCTTCAGTGGCATTACCACCTTGCTTGGGGTGATATGATTAAAAAAAAAAAAAAGAAAATGTTCTGTGCTAATAATTTCTTCTCTCACACTTCTAGCTTTTTTGTCAACTGCAATCTTCAGAAATTTAAATGGAATGCCAATTGTAATCTTGTTTCCTTGGAGCTGTTGTTTCATTCTCCTCTCTCTTCAACAGTAAGTTGTAGACAAAAGTTTAGAGATTTGAGTTAAAAAGGGAGATTATGGAAGTGGCATGACTTGTAGACTGTAGATCTATCTATCTATCTATCTATCTATCTATCTATCTCTTAGTCTGTTCATATCTATCTATCTATCTCTTAGTCTGTTCATATCTATCTATCTATCTCTTAGTCTGTCTATATCTATCTATCTATCTCTTAGTCTGTTCATATCTATCTATCTCTTAGTCTGTTCATATCTATCTATCTCTTAGTCTGTTCCTATCTATCTATCTCTTAGTCTGTTCCTATCTATCTATCTCTGTCTGTTCCTATCTATCTATCTCTTAGTCTGTTCATATCTATCTATCTCTTAGTCTGTTCATATCTATCTATCTCTTAGTCTGTTCATATCTATCTATCTCTTAGTCTGTTCATATCTATCTATCTCTTAGTCTGTTCATATCTATCTATCTCTTAGTCTGTTCATTATCTATCTATCTATCTGTCTATTATCTATCTATCTCTTAGTCTGTCGTATTATCTATCTATCTCTTAGTCTGTTCATATCTATCTATCTCTTAGTCTGTTCATATCTATCTATCTCTTAGTCTGTCTATATCTATCTATCTCTTAGTCTGTTCATATCTATCTATCTCTTAGTCTGTTCATATCTATCTATCTCTTAGTCTGTTCATATCTATCTATCTCTTAGTCTGTTCATATCTATCTATCTCTTAGTCTGTTCATATCTATCTATCTCTTAGTCTGTTCATATCTATCTATCTCTTAGTCTGTTCATATCTATCTATCTTCTAGTCTGTTCATATCTATCTATCTCTTAGTCTGTTCATATCTATCTATCTCTTAGTCTGTTCATATCTATCTATCTCTTAGTCTGTTCATATCTATCTATCTCTTAGTCTGTTCATATCTATCTATCTCTTAGTCTGTTCATATCTATCTATCTCTTAGTCTGTTCATATCTATCTATCTCTTAGTCTGTTCATATCTATCTATCTCTTAGTCTGTTCATATCTATCTATCTCTTAGTCTGTTCATATCTATCTATCTCTGTCTGTTCATCTATCTATCTCTTAGTCTGTCTATATCTATCTATCTCTTAGTCTGTTCATATCTATCTATCTCTTAGTCTGTTCATATCTATCTATCTCTTAGTCTGTTCATATCTATCTTCTCTTAGTCTGTTCATATCTATCTATCTCTTAGTCTGTTCATATCTATCTATCTCTTAGTCTGTTCATATCTATCTATCTCTTAGTCTGTTCATATCTATCTATCTCTTAGTCTGTTCATATCTATCTATCTCTTAGTCTGTTCATATCTATCTATCTCTTAGTCTGTCTATATCTATCTATCTCTTAGTCTGTTCATATCTATCTATCTCTTAGTCTGTTCATATCTATCTATCTCTTAGTCTGTTCATATCTATCTATCTCTTAGTCTGTTCATATCTATCTATCTCTTAGTCTGTTCATATCTATCTATCTCTTAGTCTGTTCATATCTATCTATCTCTTAGTCTGTTCATATCTATCTATTCTTTAGTCTGTTCATATCTATCTATCTCTTAGTCTGTTCATATCTATCTATCTCTTAGTCTGTTCATATCTATCTATCTTCTTAGTCTGTCCATATCTATCTATCTCTTAGTCTGTTCATATCTATCTATCTCTTAGTCTGTTCATATCTATCTATCTCTTAGTCTGTTCATATCTATCTATCTCTTAGTCTGTTCATATCTATCTATCTCTTAGTCTGTTCATATATCTATCTATCTCTTAGTCTGTTCATATCTATCTATCTCTCTTAGTCTGTTCATATCTATCTATCTCTTAGTCTGTTCATATCTATCTATCTCTTAGTCTGTTCATATCTATCTATCTCTTAGTCTGTTCATATCTATCTATCTCTTAGTCTGTTCATATCTATCTATCTCTTAGTCTGTTCATATCTATCTATCTCTTAGTCTGTTCATATCTATCTATCTCTTAGTCTGTTCATATCTATCTATCTCTTAGTCTGTTCATATCTATCTATCTCTTAGTCTGTTCATATCTATCTATCTCTTAGTCTGTTCATATCTATCTATCTCTTAGTCTGTTCATATCTATCTATCTCTTAGTCTGTCTATCTATCTATCTCTTAGTCTGTTCATATCTATCTATCTCTTAGTCTGTTCATATCTATCTATCTCTTAGTCTGTTCATCTATCTATCTCTTAGTCTGTTCATATCTATCTATCTCTTAGTCTGTTCATATCTATCTATCTCTTAGTCTGTTCATATCTATCTATCTCTTAGTCTGTTCATATCTATCTATCTCTTAGTCTGTTCATATCTATCTATCTCTTAGTCTGTTCATATCTATCTATCTCTTAGTCTGTTCATATCTATCTATCTCTTAGTCTGTTCATATCTATCTATCTCTTAGTCTGTTCATATCTATCTATCTCTTAGTCTGTTCATATCTATCTATCTCTTAGTCTGTTCATATCTATCTATCTCTTAGTCTGTCTATATCTATCTATCTCTTTAGTCTGTTCATATCTATCTATCTCTTAGTCTGTTCATATCTATCTATCTCTTAGTCTGTTCATATCTATCTATCTCTTAGTCTGTTCATATCTATCTATCTCTTAGTCTGTTCATATCTATCTATCTCTTAGTCTGTTCATATCTATCTATCTCTTAGTCTGTTCATATCTATCTATCTCTTAGTCTGTTCATATCTATCTATCTCTTAGTCTGTTCATATCTATCTATCTCTTTAGTCTGTTCATATATCTATCTCTTAGTCTGTTCATATCTATCTATCTCTTAGTCTGTTCTATCTATCTATCTCTTAGTCTGTTTCTATCTATCTATCTTAGTCTGTTTCTATCTATCTATCTCTTAGTCTGTTTCTATCTATCTATCTCTTAGTCTGTTCATATCTATCTATCTCTTAGTCTGTTCATATCTATCTATCTCTTAGTCTGTTTCTATCTATCTATCTCTTAGTCTGTTCATATCTATCTATCTCTTAGTCTGTTCATATCTATCTATCTCTTAGTCTGTTCATATCTATCTATCTCTCTTAGTCTGTTCATATCTATCTATCTCTTAGTCTGTTTCTATCTATCTATCTCTTAGTACGTTATATCTATCTATCTCTCTTAGTCTGTGCATATATCTATCTCTTAGTCTGTTCATATCTATCTATCTGTCTTAGTCTGTTCATATCTATCTATCTCTTAGTCTGTTTTCATATCTATCTATGTCTTAGTCTGTTCATATCTATCTATCTCTGTCTGTTCATATCTATCTATCTCTTGATATTCTTACTCTATCTATCTCTTGATATGTATGTATGTATCTATCTCTTAGTCATTCATATCTATCTATCTATCTATCTCTTAGTCTGTTCATATCTATCTATCTATCTATCTATCTCTTAGTCTGTTCATATCTATCTATCTCTTAGTCTGTTCATATCTATCTATCTATCAGTCTGTTCATATCTATCTATCTCTTAGTCTGTTCTATCTATCTATCTATCTATCAGTCTGTTCATATCTATCTATCTATCTCTTAGTCTGTTTCTATCTATCTATCTATCAGTCTGTTCATATCTATCTATCTATCTCTTAGTCTGTTCATATCTATCTATCTATCAGTGTCTGTCTCTCTCTATCTATCTCTTAGTCTGTTCATATCTATCTATCTATCTATCTCTTAGTCTGTTCTTATCTATCTATCTATCTCTTAGTCTGTTCATATCTATCTATCTATCTATCTCTTAGTCTGTTCATATCTATCTATCTATCTATCTCTTAGTCTGTTCATATCTATCTATCTATCTATCTCTTAGTCTGTTCCTTTATCTATCTATCTATCTATCTCTTCCCCGTCTATTAACTATCTATCTATCTATCTATCTCTTAGTCTGTTCATATCTATCTATCTATCTATCTCTTAGTCTGTTCACTTATCTATCTATCTATCTATCTATCTCTTAGTCTGTTCATATCTATCTATCTATCTATCTCTTAGTCTTATTCTATCTATCTATCTATCTATCTCTTAGTCTGTTCTTATCTATCTATCTATCTATCTCTTAGTCTGTTCATATCTATCTATCTATCTATCTCTTAGTCTGTTCATATCTATCTATCTATCTCTTAGTCTGTTCATATCTATCTATCTATCTATCTCTTAGTCTGTTCTATCTATCTATCTATCTATCTCTTAGTCTATTTATGTCTATCTATCTATCTATCTCTTAGTTTGTTCATTATCTATCTACCTATCTCAGTTTGTTCATTATCTATCTATCTATCTATCTATCTATCTCAGTCTGTCTATATCTATCTTAGTCTATTCATATCTATCTATCTATCTCAGTCTGTCTATATTTATCTTAGTCTATTCATATCTATCTATCTATCTCAGTCTGTCTATATCTATCTTAGTCTATTCATATCTATCTATCTATCTATCTATCTATCTATCACAGTAATTTGCTCATGCACACATGAACTCTTTTAATTATAAAAAAAGCAGCAGTTTCTGTTTTGTGGCAGAAGTCTGTTCCTGCAGATAGCTCTGACAGCTGGACCAAATAGTCACACTGTTTACCTTCTCATTTGGTATATGTTTTTTAATACTGTTCTTTGTTAATATATTTGTTAAACTTTATTCCTTCTTTGTGTCTTTATTTCTGGACCATAACTATCTATGTATTTCACACTGTCCATCTATGTATGTATTTCACACTGTCCATCTATGTATGTATTTCACACTGTCCATCTATGTATGTATTTCACACTGTCCATCTATGTATGTATTTCACACTGTCCATCTATGTATGTATTTCACACTGTCCATCTATGTATGTATTTCACACTGTCCATCTATGTATGTATTTCACACTGTCCATCTATGTATGTATTTCACACTGTCCATCTATGTATGTATTTCACACTGTCCATCTATGTATGTATTTCACACTGTCCATCTATGTATGTATTTCACACTGTCGATCTATGTATGTATTTCACACTGTCCATCTATGTATGTATGTATTTCTATCTATCTATCTGCTTCTTGCTTTTCTGTCAACTACAGTCTTCAAAAATTTAACCATAATATCAATCATCTTCTGTCTTCTGGAATCCTCATTTTTTACTTTCCTTTCTACTCTGTCCCATTTTCTTAGTTTCTTTCACTGTAAGTAACTCCTTAGCCTTGCCTGGGGTGAAATGATTAAAAAAATAATTGAATTAAAAACTTTGCTTTCTTGAGATTATACCAAGCTCTGTTTCTAGCCAAAGTTCTTCAGAAATATTTGGATATTAGTCAAATTATATAAGCAATAGTTTCATCATCATTATTTGTTTTTTTCAGGCTGTCAAAAATAAACGCCAGTTTTCTTATGTCCTTACAGTTACTAGATTTTTGTTATTTGTTTTTTTAATGTCTTTTCAACCTTTTACAGGTTTTTTAAAGCCAGAACATATTTTTAGACTGTAAGAATTTTTTTGAGAGAATAATTATTTTCTGATATCAGTTCTAATATTTAACCTATATCTGGGGGAAGAGGTTGATTTATATCTTTCCCAAGGGTATTTGTGCATAAATGAATATAATGAACCCAACTGGAAATGGTTCTTGGGTTTCCAATTTTGTGCCATTATGCATTACTTACAGCACTTGGTATTCCCAAACTTTCCACACTACTTTAAATAAAATAAAACATTGGTTCCATATGATCACTGAAGTTAAGCAACATGAGCACTTGGGAATACCAGGTGCTGTAAGCTTGGATGTGCAGGTGGTGTAATGGATAATGGCAAGGATTATTAATTGGAGAACAGAGTTCCAGTCATGTTTGTTCTATTCACTTTGATACAAATACTCTTGGGAAATTATGAATTCATCTTTTTGCTCCCAGCTATAAGTTAATTAGGAAGACTTGTAACTACTAAACTACTATTATCTCAAAATAAATTATTACCATCTAAAAATATTTTCTGGCTTTAAATAGCCCACAAAAGGTTGATAAGCCATAAAAAACAAATCAATCTACTTTAAATAAAAAGTTTGGAAGGACACTCCCATCAATACTAGAAAGAGCAATAACAGTTAATGGACTTAAGTAGATTTTCCTGATTGATTGATTAATTCATTTGTTTGATTGTTTAACAGCATATCAACTCTTTATGGGTCATTTAATGATGAAATTGCATTTTCTTGGGATCTTTGGAGTAATGAAAATATGATTTGTTATTCTGCTTTCACAATTGAATACATGGTAGATGACACTCAGCTTTTTTTTGTCCATATACATTTATGCAGACATGATTACTAGAGGTGGTGGTGTGTGTGTGTTTCATGCTGTAGTTTTGTTGAAGTTATATTCTGGAATACATTTTGAGAAACTGTTTTAAGAGATAGATGAATTTCAACTGACAGTAATGCTAACTATTTGGTCATTAAATGTTAAATGCTTACTTGTATGGAAATGGTTAATTTCACAATTACCATAAGCTATGTTTAGTATAACCCAAAATCATAAGTGTGGAACAGTACCCAGTGAGAATTAAACTTATTTCAGTCATTGCTTCAAGGATAAGCTTGTCTACAATTGCTTTACAGAGGTGGCACTTTCTCAATGAATTATCTTTTTAAAAAGAAAGAAAAAGAAACTGTTTAATTTCTCTTCAAGTAAAATCCACTTGCAAACAGAAGCATATTTCTTCCTCTTATTAAAACTACCATTTTTGTTGTTGTTGGTTTTTTTTTCATTAACATTCAAGACTTTTTCAAGAGATTAAAAACAAAAACAAAGTAAAGGAACACATTTTTAGTTTATCTTGTAGTTCTATTTTCTATCTTTTGATCTGTCAATGCTCGTTCTTTATTTTTTTAACAATGTGCATATCTGTGTGTACCAGGTTTCGATCGACCACTGCATCCTTTCTGACAATGCATGTCCCATGATTGTGTTACGCTAATGTAGATAAATTTGGTAGTCCTACAAGAATAGAATCAGACTAGCAATGCTTGGCAATCATTGTCTGTGAGGGATCATTTCAAATGAGAGAGACTTGAGTCTCCTAAATTTTTTTAAGGCATAATGGGTAAGGCAAAGAGAAAAATAAAAGAGTGAGAGAGAAATGTGTTATCTAAACAATACTTATAAAAATGAAGACATAGCTAAATAAAACTGATAATTTTTTCTTTCGTTATTGTGTGGAATGTAATTGTGTTGAGCTATTTTTAGCAACATGGAATTTGTATGCATCTCTCTGTCACTGGTTTGCTGTGATTCGATGTGTTGCTACAATATCTTTGCTTTTCTCTGATATAATTTTCAAAGTAACAGTCTTTTTAACGATTGGGTTTTAAAAAATTTTTTTTTTGCTTTTGGGTCGATTGGAACAGTTTCAACATCAAAAAATTCTTCACTGAAATTCTTTTGAAGTTAAGTTTTACTTTTATTTTTTCTACAGCCAATATAAATTTTTGGGAGCTGCTGAATAAACTTTATCTAAAATAATCAATAAAATATTTGGCTTGGATTCATCTATTGAAATTTTAGAGCTTTTATTAATAGTAATTTTTTTTTTGTTATAATTATTTTATAATAAGAATAATTATAATAATTATAACTTTTAACTCATGACTGGGTGTCTGGATGTTGTTACTTGGGATCAAGTGATGGCAAGCCTACTTGGTTTTTTCAGGACTTTCCTCAGTATTTTTACAGTTCTTAACAGTAATTGTTCATCTTTGTATACCGGATTCCTCCAAATTCACCTCTTGTTTTCATGAGACTATTCTAATTACTACTATTGTTAAATTTTTTTTTTTAGAATCTTAAAGAAAATAAAATCACAGTATTTTAATCAATTTTAATTTGTAAAGAGAGGAAAAAAAATCTGATTCCAGTTACAACTAAACTGTCCTGTTAATAAAGAAATACAGATAATCTGCAATCTAGCTTTTAATTTTTTAATTGTTTTTATTTCAGAATTAAATTTGGATAAGCAGAATTGTCTAAAAAAAAATTATTCTCTCTTATATATATAAAAAAGTATAGATAATCTACAAGTTAGCTTTTTTAAAAATTCATTACAGAATTTGGATTGAAAAAAATGTTTCTCCCAAGAAAAAACTCAATGTATGATTGAAAATGGTTATAAACTATCATTTCTTTTGATAGGTAAGTTTTTGGTACCCATCTCATTAGACTGCAGATTACGCAGTTTGATGAGACGAGTATTAATAAATTATAGTTTATAACCATTTTCAATGATGTGTGGAGTTTTTCCATGTGTGTGTGTATATATATATATATATATATATATATAATTTAAGTATTTAACATGCAAACATATAAAGACTGTTCTTTATGGTGTAATGAATAAAAGTTTTACTGTTTTTGAAATTTTACTCTCCTATATATATATATATATATATATATATATATATACACACACACATATTCTCTTCACTACTTTTTCTATGTGTCCTGTCTCTTCAGGACCTAAGTGATCATGGTCCTTCACAATTCCTTGCCCTTTTGTTTTTGATCAACTTGGATCTGCCAACAGGCACTTGTTCGATGATACAAAGGGTTGTTGAAATGTTCTCCCACTTGACCTGCTTTCTAAAATCAAACCAAATATCAGATTACTTTTTTTTCTCTTTTTGTAAGTCTCTTCTTGGTAAGACTGAGAACCTTTCAGTATATCTTCATATATAGATAAGTATTAAATGCTGTCACTATTGTCCTGGTTATGGCTGATTTCACATCAGCTGCGGCTGCTATCATCATCATTAATCATTGCAGTCATCATCATCATGACATCGATCGCTCACACTGCTATCATCACTACCAATATCATCATTATCCTCATTACTGTCATTTATATGATTGTTATTACTATGATTGCTAGTATCACCACTATCAAGCTTAAATTACTATCTCATGTATCATCAGTCTTATTAATATAATAGTTACCTATGTCATCATCAAAATGTGTTTAGCCTGTTATCTGTCATCACTAAAATGTGCTTAGCCTGTTGTTCATTATTGCCAAAATGTGTTTAGCCTGTTGGCCATCATCACCCAAATGTGTTCAGTCTGTTGTCTGCCATAACCAAAACATGTTTAGCCTGTTGCCCATCATAGCAAAACCTGTTTAGCCTGTTGTCCGTCATTGGTAAAATGTATTTAACCGCTTGTCTATCATCACCAAAATAATGATTTTTGCCCATCATCATCATTATTAATTACTGTCATTGCTATATAATTGCTATTCACCCATAATCATCATCATTATCAGTACTTCTACTGCCACAATCATCACTATTGACACTGCTACTGTTATTAGTATGATCATATATAATTTGCCCTTATCACCAATATTGCTATTAGCACTATCATTTGTATCATAATCTCCTAATCACTACCATCACCATTTTTACCAGTTTTAGACCGATTTGTCTTTTTCTCTTTTTAAAAAAACTATTTAAGTCTGAATTTAATCTTCCTCTGAGATGTCTATATGGCTTATGTATGAATGTCTTCCTCTTGCCTGTCTGATTCTCCCAATGTACATGTGCATGTGTGTGGGTTAAATATTGATCTCCTTCATAGTATCAGCACGCACCTCTCTTCCTCTCCTTCTCTCTCTTCCCTCCTCTTCTCTGTATGTGTGTGACTCAGTCATAGGGTGAGAGGCAATGATCTAGCTTTCCTCCCTCTTTCTGTGTATATCATCATCAATAAGCATCTGAGCATGCGCAGCTCACTGCTGGCCTCCTTCTCATCTTCATCCAGCAGCAACAGCATTCTGCTCCACCCTGTCACTGTTGCCCCACTCCTTTTCTTTCTCTCTCTCTCTCTATCTCTCTCTCCTTAATTTAATGATAACCACTACCGCTACTGTTGTCATTCCATTAATATATTGATGCTGCTGATGGCTTCAGCCGATGACGTTATTTTGTATTATAATATTGCACGATAATGTACCAGTGTTGCTACCTTTAAGCAGTTGCCTTAGTTAACCTACAACCTAAATTAGAAGCTTACTAAAAACAAAAAAAAAATAACAAATGGTAGCTCGACTTTTGCACTGCTTGAGCTGTGGCAATTAAAAAAAAGAAAGTCTCGGAACATTTTCTTACATAGCCTTTTTTTCTCCTTGTTTTCCTGCCTTCTTCTACGTCTTAATCTCTTTGCATCGCTTACTTATTTTAGTGTGAAAACCACCGTTTACAGTTTGCTTACCTACCTGTCTGCAATAATGTTGATGACTCAAAGACCTTTACCTGTTTCTTTCGCTTCCCAGGAATAATTTTTTTTCTTTCCGAAACGGACAGCTGCTGCTGTGGGGGAAAAAAAATAAAAAGAAGACAACGGCGATCCGTGATTCTTACTGTTTGTAGCTGTGTCGGAGAGTAGAATTCTTCGTCAAACAGGTGAGCAAACCAAATTCTTCCACTTTCACTTTCATTTTCATTATCCTTGACTGGCTTCAAAGTGTCAGTCAATATTTTGTGTCGATTTTGAGGATTACTTTAAAAAGGAAAAAAGAAAAGGAGAAGAATAGAGGTTTGTGTGCGTGTGTTTATATAATATTTTGTTTCTTTTCCTATAAAAGTAAATATGTTGATTAGTTTGTTATATTCTCCTTATCGCTATAGACAGAAGTGAGTACATGAAAAAACAAAAAAGACTGAGAATATGGTATATGTAAATGGATTATATATCTACCCTCATATATAGAAAATAAAAAAATATATATAAAGTGTGGAGTATGTATGATTTTGAATGATGAATAGAATGTAAATTATATATCTGTGATTATATATCAAATCAGTACTATTTTATGACAATATAGAAGAAAAATTATTAGTATTTAGCTAGGATTAGAGATTATGCTGATGTTTTAGTGTGAATCAGTACATTCATTTATTCATTCATATTTAATTTCAATATTGTCCTTGGGCAGTAGCCTACCAAAAGTGAGAGAGAGAGAGAGAAAAAAATATCCTGCTTCCAAATGCAACAGTTTCTTTTTATTCTACTTCTGTTTTAAAGACAAGTTTAAAATTCTCTTTGTGCATTTCAGTCATATTTCCAAAAGTTCGATTTCAAGAATGCCATTCAATAAAACCTTATTTATTTATCTGTCTCCCTCTTTTTTGCGATTTTTTTTTTTTCTCTTTAATCTTTCCACCTTAATAACCTTGGGCCAGTATTCTGCGATTTCACTTGTGTTGTTTGTTGACAAGTCCTTTAAAACAACTTGCATAACATCCTCCCCCACATAATGTTCTTATTAAAATAATTGATGATTGCCAATTAAAAAAAAAAATTCAGGTGATGTTAATAATGGCGCAAAAGCTACTGAAATGTGTTGACCATATGTTCATTAACATTAACTCACAACTGAAGTGCTTGTTACATATGCTAATTGGTTTAATATTATTTCATCTGAGCAAATTAATCAGCCTGACTGAGTACTTCAGGGATTCAGATGACTTATTCCAGTAAATGTTACATTGATGAAATTTCAAAATTGTTTTAGTTTTCTGTTCAAAATTCAAATTATCATTCTCTGTCATTTTGTCCTTAATTTTTTTTATCTATTTCCTTTTTCACTTCATTCATGTTTTCATTTTTCTATTTTTTTTCCTTTTTTAAAAATTTCATTTTCGGAAGAAATAGGATAAAATTGCAAAGATGTCAATAACAACAATAAAGCTATTACTATTATTTCATCATCATCATCACCACCATCATTCTCCTTGTTATCTTCCTCCTCAATATTGGAGGTGACTCATAGCTTTACATTTAACACTGACTAGCTGCATCTGTTGTCAGTATCTAAGTTGTCATCAGCATTTGTGTTTGGGGCAGAATTTAGAAAGAAAACTGTAGCTTATCTCTGGCCATTTTGTCTGTCTTCATTCATTTTGTCCAACAAGTGCTGGTCTTCAAAAGAAAATGTCTCTTTCGTTTGATGATTCATACAAGAGAACCGTCTAAGTAAAATGACATCTTTTCAGATTTTCTTCTCCATTTGATTCTTTATTTCATTCTTATAAAGCTCACTTGCCTTCTTATTAACAAAAAAATTATAAAAAGTGAATACGCAAATTAAGTAAATGGCTAAAATTGTTGCCATTTTATTGAGTAGCTAGACATGAGAAAAACGCTGATCAAACCCACCTAGTTTCTTTTCGGCTGCAGAATTTAAAAACCCGAATTTGGTATTAATAAAAAAATTGATGAGATATATAAGATAATAATGATAGATTGAAATGTCTGAAATAAATATATGTTGAGTTAGATGTACACTGTCTGCTATGAAATAAAATATAAAGGAAAGTCAAAAATTATCTGCACTCTTGACCAGAAGGCAGTGTGACAAACTTAAAGATAGGTTATGGCGAAAGAGCAGATAATTTTTGACTTACCCTCATAAATAGAGAAAGCAAAATAAAGTTCATTGATGACTTTACAATTTTTATTTGTCTCCTGAAACGTCTTTGATTTGGCCAAAAATAAAATTGGGCATAAAATATGGCTCCAAATATAGAAATAGATGTCATTGGAAAACTTGGATGACATCTTGTCACGTATTTCCTTACCGAAGCCATATTTAATTAAAATCAAGTCAATATAGTCAACAGAGAATGTTGTTACAATTATGGATGTAGAAATGTTCAAATGTCAGAAAGAAATTTAGAGAAGAAACGCAAAAAAAGAGTGAACAGTTGGAAGAAATATGTGTCTATGTTCATGGTCGATTTTTTTTTTTTTTTTGAAAATGGTGGCCGACTCATTTTTCCCATGGTAGCCATAGTTCTTATCATTGGTCTTTGTTTTACTCTGCCTTTATTTTTTTTCTTCATTTGAAAATACAAAAAAAAATTGCTTAATTTATTAAACTCAAATTTTATTTCTTATTAGCCATGTTATCCTGCTGATTTAGGAATATTGTTCACCATCATTCATTTTTCTATACATACTTATATTACTTAACTCCTGACCATTACATATACTTGCACATACTTTTAATTAATTCTCATATGTTAGCAAAAACAACAATCTCTAAAGTATCAATATTATTGTTGATAATGAAAGTGTAATATAGCAACAACTTTAAGTAGAACCTTTATTTGATTAATTTAGCTTTAGTGCTGGAAACATTTATTTTATTATAGTGGATGGTTACAAGCAAGATGGGAGATGGGATGTGCTTATTTTATTACCACAGATAGTAACAATAAATTCCTTTCATTTTTTCGTATTTTTATTTTGCCATCATGTTTCTGTATAGATATATCTTTTGTATAAACAAGTAAAGTCATGTGACCATTTGAACTCATTCATTTTTTTTTCTTTTTTTTTCCTCTTTGGCACTGATGAACATAGATATATATTCTACATACTTATACCAAGGAAAGAAGATAATTTTTCTTTTCTATTTTAGGTATAAAAGAAAACTAAAAGCTGAAATCTAATGAGAATATCTCTTTAATTAGACATTGCAGTCTATTTCTTTTTAAAATATGTCGTCTTTGTGAAGAGCAGAAACAATCAAGAAAGGTCTTCAATACTGATGAATATTGACATGACTGAATGGAAAATACCAAACTCATCTTTGAGTTATAAAATATACTCTATTCTTAATTATAATATTTCTTGATAAGATTTCAAAAGAAATTATAATATATGTAAGAATATCATTTTTAAAGGTAGTTCTTATATTAATGGCTAACTGATTGTTAGATTATTTTTGTTGGAGACTGTTAGTCCATAGAATAACCATTCAATTCAAATGTATTTTGGGTACTTTATTATTGTTGGTTTTACTTTAGTAGTCTAACATTTTTAATTTAGAGAATTTATTTCAAGTAAAAGCTTTTCATGAAATGCCTATTTTAAGAGTAGTATAGGTAATAAGAGTTACACTTAATTTTTTCTTTTTTTTTTTTTTTTTTTTTAGTAAATTTGAAATCTAAATTTAATTTCTGAATATCGAAAATTTATATTACTTCAACTTAATTTACTTTTTATTAGCAGAACATTTTTCAGGATAGAAATACTGAAGTAAAAAAAAAAAGTTCCTTCATATATCTGTCTATCATTATTAAAGCACAAAAAATTTCAATACTTTTGGAAGGTCAACTCAGAATTTAATAATGTTTTAATCTTTTAGAATATAATAATTTTTAGAAATATTTTTATTCTATCTATCTATCTATCTATATATATATATATATATATATATATATATATGTATATATATATATATTCATATTTATATATGATGTTTATTAGCTTCTGTTTTAACAATGAACTGGCATCTTCAGAAAATTTTTTATTTCACAAGAAATGTATATATTTTGAGAGGTCTTGTATTGACATGACCTGACCTCCAAATTTCTTTTACCCACCCTCACCCAATTTACTGTGATTGTAAAGATTGAAAAAATAGTTTTAAAGGTGTTTACCATTCTACAGACTATGGAAATTTTTATTTTTGGTCTATTAAAAGTTTTTTTTGCTTAAAATCACTACACTATATACAAATGACGGATAACCAAAAATAGATCATAAAGAAAAGTATCTTACTAAATACTTCATTCTCTCTCTCTCTCTCTCTCTCTCTCTCTATATATATATATATATATATATATATATATATATATATATATATATATATTTATTGTGTGTGTCTTTAATAAAATACATGTAAAATATATATAATAATGCAATTTCTAAATAATTATACCATCCACCCCGTTTCAGTGATGGTCAGTCTTTTTGTAATCTTTAGTTCATTTGTCACTTTCTCTCTCCCTCTGAGATGGGGCGTATGTCAGTTGTAAATCTGCAGATGCTGATATGACATCACTAAAATCTTGTCTTTCTCGAACCACTCAGTTCACTTAGATTTCCACATTACAT
The DNA here is from genome assembly GCA_037127315.1 of Ascarosepion bandense. Classification (NCBI taxonomy): domain Eukaryota; kingdom Metazoa; phylum Mollusca; class Cephalopoda; order Sepiida; family Sepiidae; genus Ascarosepion; species Ascarosepion bandense. The sequence continues at coordinate 2,676,055 of JBBBDQ010001715.1, read as the reverse complement.
ATGTATAATGGAGATGCTAGTATTATGCAAACTCCTTATTTCAAAGAAAAGACAAAATATATTGTCAGTAATCTAAGAAAAAAATTAAAGAAAAATTTCTTCTTAGATATCCAGTCAAGAAAATTAATAAATCAAGACCCAAACAATTCCAAACATTGAGGTCATCCTTTCTTCTTTTGATGAACCCTACATTGTCCTATTGTCATATTGTTTGTGGACACTATATATATATATATATATATATATATATATATATATATAATGTATATTATTATGATGGTGATATTCGACAGAATGATAGTATAAAAAAAAGGAAACATTTATAAATCTAACATGTTTCACTCTTATCAGGTCTTTCATCATGAAATAAGATATGTGGAAAAAAATTTTCTGATATTTTTATTTTTGTGTTGTTTTCATTGGTTAAGCAAGTTTTATTTATTTTTTTTATTATAAAAAAATAGAAGTTAAAATGTTTATCAAAGGTCAATTCACTTTTGAATTTTTTTTTAATCTCTCATTAGAACTCTTGTAAAAAATTATTGTATTGATCATGAAAATCCATTTTATAACCATAATAAATTTTTGTATGAAAATATGTCTCTTATAGTATTTAGCAGTATTTACGTACAGTCTTATCAATTTATATATCTGTTAAATTGATAAGAATTGAATTATAAATTTTAAATAAATCTCTTTGATATGCTGTTTTCGATAATTGAAATTTTGAGAATGAGGGAAAATTTATATCATTGTGATTTCCCCATGTTGAAAAATGAAAGATAACCTAAAATTTAAAGAGTAATTTAAAATATGATTAAATATTAAATTAAAATAATGGTGGCAACATTAGCATAATTTAAATTTTTTTTAACTGTTAAATATATATATATATATATATATATTAAATGTCTGACATCAATTTCTAAAATAATTTAATTTGAATCAATCTTAATACACACACATATATATATAAAGACAATATCCAAAAATAGATGACTGTAAGATGTATTTTTGTATCTGTATATTCAGAGCAACAGCCATTTTGAATATTAATTTCAGACTTCTGTGTCTGTTGGTACTCAGGACTGATTGCTTCTTTTTCTTCATCCAGATGTTTTCTTGTTCTCTTTTATTATCATTGTTCCTTAGTTATTATTTAATATTAAAAAAGAAATAATAATACAAATTTGTTTTGATTTATAGCTATACTTTTATTCTTAACACTATGGCTAACATTATCCTAACTCTGTTTGGTCAACCATACTGTACATATGCATTTAATTAAAAGCACAATTGTCTTATTTGTTTATTAACCTGAAATTTGTCTTACTTTTAATAAATCTCATATTCTTCATATCTGGTAGTTTTTATAAAATAACCCTTCAAAGTTCATTTTGGTTTTTCCTTGTACACAAGATAATTGTTTTCAAGAAAATCTATAAACAGACAGTTTTAAAGAAAACTAGAACAAACAAATATATATTAATTTTTATCGCGCAATATCTAGAAAACCATGCTTGATATAAATGTGTGGATCTTATGATGATCTCTAAATTCTTTGGGGGTCTTAAATTTATTTTATATACTGACAGTTTCTGTTAAAGGTCCTTTTAATGTCATACATTATTCTCATGTGCAAATTTATACAGTAGTCTATAAAATATAAATGGAATAGGGGACTTTTTAGAATTACATTTTTAAGGTTTTGGATTCCCAAAATAATAGTATTTCTTATTGAGCATATGTGGTTAGAAAAACACTTGAAAAAAAATGAAAGCACCTAATATTTGCTTTTATTTTTAAAATCATTACTTTTATTTTCGTTTAACTTTTTAATTACTTTTTGACAGAGATAGAAATTAGAAGGTAAGCTCTTTAAAATATATCATAAAATTTCATAAAATATATATATGTGTGTGTGTGTGTGTAATAATACAGGTATATTACATCAAATGCTATTTTATTAATGCCACTCAATGTGCAATATATATATATATATAGAGAGAGAGAGAGAGAGCGTCTCTGACTGACACCAAATCTGTCTAGTTTCAATCCCGGCCAGAAGCAAGTGAATGTGTCTAGCCACACTGATGAGCTGTGATATATATATATATATATATATATATATATATATATATATACTTATCTTATTTCAATCATTACTCTATTTCATGGAATTTTTTATCCAATCCTTTGAAGATTTTTTTGTAAATTAAGTTTATTTTCATATATTTTCATTTCTCTGACAAAGAAACTGCATTATTATATATATTTTACATGTATTTTATTAAAGCCACACGCACACACACACACACTATATATATATATATATATATATATCAGATAATACTACTAATCAACTGAAATTTAAAATTAATAAACTGATCACACACTAAAAATGCAGAAACAGGGCAACTTAAATCTTCCCAAAATAATCAGAGATGGCAAACTAGGAGATTATGTATGGAACTATAAAAATACACAAGTCTAACTTCCCTCTTCATGCCATCATATCTCAAATCTGCACTCTAGTTTACCAATTAACCAAAATCATCAACCAACATATTACACCATACATACCTAGGAAATACAGTATTAAATCAACTCATGAATGAATACAAATCTAAAAAGACAAAGACCTCACTTGATGTTGAAGATGATATATATTATTTAGTTTTTGGTTAAAATTAAATTAGACCAGTATACAGTTGTGTTAAAAAGTGTTTAATACAATAATATTGTAGAACTTTTGAATATTTTTCATTTGTAAATGAGTTATTATCCACCCCAGGTTTCTACCTTTTGGTGTCTTCAGATAATTTACAATAACAACAATATTGTATATCACCTGAAGATACTGAAAGGTAGAAACCTGGGTTGTGTAATAACTCGTTTAGAAATATTATATATATATATATATATATATATATATATATATATATATATATATGGCCTGAGGCTTGTGTTTAAGCATGAAACAGACTGTCGCTGTTGGGTGTTGGCCTCAATGTCCACTTTTATATTTATACACTCTATCCCTGATATTGAACGTTTTAACCTATATATATAGCATACCTTAAAACTTTTTTCTGTAGGAGATATATATATATATATATATATAAATCATTTAGTCCTCTAAACTTGAATTTTAATGTCTGATTGATTGATTAAATGCCAGCAGTAAGGTCATAATCATTGTAAACCCTAAAAATATTGTGTAGTCTTTGATTCCATTTTTTGCAAACTATACAATCCCTTTTGTTTAAATTCCTTAGATTTAAATAAGAGAAATGAACTATTTGATGCCCTTTTTAATTAAAATAACTAAAAAAAGATTCCAAAAAACCCAGAAAGGTTTTTTTTTTTAAAACTCTTCCTTATTGCATCTTGAATTTCTTCAAGATTTATTCTGTTTATTTCTCTCTACATATTTTTATTTTTTTAAATTATGTACATAATATACTGGCTGCAATGTGTAAACTTTTATATTTTTTATTTCAAGCATGTGTGTTGTTGGGTTTTGATTTTGTCAACTGCACAATATAGTAAGTT
>JBBBDQ010001715.1:2597500-2667500 GCA_037127315.1 Ascarosepion bandense | reverse complement strand
AAATATATATATATATATATATATATATATATATATATATATATATATTTGTTTAACACACTGACACTTCCTGTCATCTTGCTAGAGTGTTACACTTTATTTTCTCAATATTCATTGGTCTATATCCACAAATCTTCTAAGATATAATAATCTCCCACACCACTTCATTCAACTAATATGGTAGCATTTTTATTTTATTTTTTATTATTTCATTTTCTTATCTGACCTTGTAAATCACATTTTACTGCCTGATGATGCTGCACTGAGCACCGAAACTTGATAGCTTTTGAGTTGCAGTATGCTATTATTATGACAATAATAATAAATCTATATCTATAAAAGCTCTATATTTGTATTGAGCACTTTATAAAAAGTTTACATTAAACTGTGGAACATATATTTATTAGTGAATACCACTATATATATATGGGTTATGTCTTAAACGCTGTCACAATGCGTTGAGTAAAATAAAGGAAGGTAAAGAAGTGTTTGGGTATTACCTATTTATTAAACATTAATATTTCGAGATCAAAATCTCATCTTCAGAATGGCAGAGAGGCAGAGAGGCTTTTGTCTGTCCGGGTTGAAGATACCTCTCTGCCATTCTGAAGATGAGATTTTTATTTCGAAATATTAATGTTTAATAAATAGTTAATACCCAAACACTTCTTAACCCATATAACTATTTTACACAATGCTTCAAGCAAATTACAAAACTTCACTATATATATATATATATATATAGTGTATTGCGGCAACAGATAATTTTCTAAACATATATTGTTAAATATAACAGATAGTGAATGTCTATTATGTTTAATCATGAGCCGTTCTAAACATTGTATTTTGACTTTAATTTCAGGTGAAAATAAAGACAAAAATTGTCTAACATTTGGATATTTTTATTATGCTTGTTCTAAGCTTTTGGCTTACATAAGCCAGCTTCATAGAGATTATAGGGACATTAACATAAAAACATCCACCATCAAAGATGATATTTTCTTGTGTTGACATAAAACATTGCTATGTGACAATAACAGTCACCAAATAGCAGATGCAGGTCGTCAATTTGTAATGCGGTTCTATGATGTCACACCACGTGAGAGACCAAAATGTTAACGACAGAACCATATGTTTAAATGCAATGTAATGTGTTGTGATTACTTTTGAGTGTTGTTTCACCATGTTTGTAATTATTATGCATTTGGTTATAATAGTATAAGTTACTAGTGTTATGTTTATTTTGATGTACACTATTATTATTAATATTATCAATATTGTTAGAGGTATTACTAAGTTTATTGAGATACATTTTAATTTATTGATCAATATATAAATCATCCACAGACAGGCCTGTTTTGCTGTATCACAGATCTTCAGTGCAGCTAGATTAACCGTTTGCCTCAAGCCAGGACTGATTTGACAGCAGTCAAAGATTTGCCCACTAGGCCATTGGCGCATGTCAGAGAAAGGCAGATTTCATGGCATGAATTGTTTTTTTTACGAAATGTAAATACACTAGCAGTGAGAGTGTTCTATCTTGTGTTATATAGCGACAAATAACAAACACGGGTGTATATAAAAATATATGACTTATATTTTTATTAATGAACGATGGACCGTGTGGCACAAGGGCAGAGAATTGAGAGAACGCTTCTAATGGGGGTTCGACGGGAGCTGGCCTCTCTACTTAGCTCGTCTAGCTTCTTCTTCGACTTCTCGAGACTGACTTCTGTCGAGGCTGACTGACTCTTCTTCGACTTCTCTTCTCTGACTCTGTCTTTGTCAAGACTGACTCGCTTCGACTTCTCTTCTACTGTCGACTTCTGGAGACTGGTCTGGTTCCTTGACTCTGACTGGGTTCGACTTCTCTTCTACTGTCGACTTCTGGAGACTGACTTATCTGTGTTTTCGCAGTCTTTATATATCTTCCAAAACCGGGGACTCGTTTCTTCCGGTTTTGCCTTGATCACGCGACGCCTACGCGACGCCTACGTAAATTCTCAGAGACCCTGTCTGTTTGCTCTGAGCTATTTCCGCTCTGCCGGAAATAGGGTCAAAATGACATCCACTGCTTTCAATGACCAAAAACACCCACGCTTCCTCAGCCTTCTTCGGGTGGGGCCAGATTATTATATTACACTTGTAACCAGAGAACATAGCGTAAATATATATATATATGGATCAAAATCTGACAAGATGATAGAATAAATAAAGAGCAAGATCAAAAATGTGTCTCAATCTAACATGTTTCACTTTTATTAAAGCTTCATCAGAGATTTACAGTCCTTCGTATGACAATAAACTGCATCTGGCAGCAAGGCCTCTGATGGAGAGGTTGTGAGGAGCATGGAACTACCTCTTAATTTCTGTTGTTCCCAGGTCCATTCTGACCCGGAGTGGTAGCACCTGTTAGGGTCCCAGCTATGGGCAAATAGTTAACCCACAAACTGGGGTCAAAACACTATGAAAGTATAAAAATAGACTTTTATCAAAAAATATACATTTTTGAAGGAAAAAGATTATTGCAATAACACATTTTTGAAGGAAAAAAAAATAATTCAAGCAATATATTTTTGAATACAAAACTTTGAGATATCTTCAGTTTTCTAAAATAAAAAAAAAATTCATCAAAATCTTACTAAATCAACCTTCTCACTATACCCAAACATTAAAAATACTTTAAAAACCCACCTTTTTGGCATTAAATAACTCACAGAGGTTGATATGCCGTTAAAGAAAATTCAAACTCAAACTCAGAGATTTACAAAGAGACTGTTTACTGGTGTGTTGTGATTTGGGGTTGATTCTTTTTGTTCAGATATATGTCATGTGCATTAGAGCAATACCTAATTATTTTCAAATGTATATGCATAGACTATTTAACATTGCCAATAAAAAGAGTAAAATGTGTAATGGTGCATGTGTATTTTTGCTAGCAATATGATACATTCCATGCACATACATTTGAAAATAATAATCTGTTGCTTTAAGAAATGTAACACATATCTGACCAATCTGATCAACCCCAAATCACAACATATTAGTATACTGTCTCTTTGTAAAAATGTTTTACCTCAAGCTATGAAGAAGCTTTAATAAAAGTGAAACATTTTAGGTTGAGACACATTTCCTACCTTGTTCTTCATTTATTCTATCATATATAAATATATATATATTTATATATGATAAAAAATAAGGTATGATACATTTCTAAATAAAAGTGCGTCATATCTGAGATAGAACATATGTGAACACTTTCAATGGCCTGAAGGGTGTTTACAAGGATTAAATAGATTGTTGCTGCTCAGTATTGACCTCAGTGTCAACTTATATATATTTAATCAATTTGCTCTAAGCAAGGTGATAATGCCCGTAAAATGCAAGGGGTTAGTGGAAGTGAAAAAGAATGAGAAGACGAAAAGAAATTGGTACTAAAAACCAAATCTTGAACTGAAAACAAGAAATAAATCTCTGCCTCTCTTAAAAAAAACTGGGAAGGAATATATATATATATATATATATATATATATTCCTTCCCAGTGAATACAGAACGAAGAAAGAATTCTTACAATGTCCAAAACATTAATTTAAAACAGTGCTCGATATATAATATATAGAGCTGTGAATATTTATTATAAATTATATTTTAGAAAATGTACATAATTTTTATATATATATATCCGTGACAAAGGTACGTTTGTTTCGACATTGAAACTTCAATGTCTCATCAGGCATTCAATGTCTCACCGCCTGATGAAACATTGAAGTTTCAATGTCGAAACAAACGTACCTTTGTCGTGGATATATATATATATATATATATATATATATATATATAAATTGTGTATATATTTATTATAAATTATACTGGACTGAAAATTTTGAAAACCCAATAATATTTATGTTCTTTTATCCGGTTAATAAATGAAATCTATAACAGCAGTGAGATACAGGAAGACCTAAGCAGATCAATTTTTATAGCACTGCTTAAGAAGCCAGTTGCAAATGAATGTGAACTCCACTGAATAATCAGCTTAATGAGTCACATAACAAAACTCATCATCTGAATCCTGATGAATAGTGTACAGCAGAATTAAGCTATAGGACAAGAACTGTATGTTTTCATTAAGGACACTGAAACAAGGAATGCAATAAGAATGCTTAGAATGATATCAGAAAGGGCAATACAAATGAAGAAGGACATCTACCTGTATATTATAGACTATGCAAAGGCCTTTGACAAAGTACGCCACTAACACTTGATAGAAATGCTTAGCAATATTTGGGAAAAACATTAGAGTAATCAAGAAACTCTACTAGCATCAAACCACCTGCATATGAACAGGAAATGATTTCAGCATATATACAAAGATTGAAAAGGGTATAAGACAAATGTGTGTCTTTTCATTGGACCTATTTAACTTGTACAGCGACACTATTCTGAGAGGTCTTGAAGTCATGCCAGGATTCATCATGAGCGACCACAGTCTGAATAATATAAAATATGCAGATGATACAGTGCTGATAATGGAGATGAAAAGGAAACTAAAAGACCTCCTACCAAAGGTAGCTGAAGAAAGTGGAAAGAAAGGACTACAAATAAACTACAAGAAAACTGAATGCATGGTCATCAGTAAAAAGAGGAGCCCAAAATGCCAACTACAGGCTGGGGATACTAAAATCAAACAAGACACAGAAAGGAAACTACAAGACCTACAGAAGGTAGCTATAGAAAGCGAAAAGAAAGGACTAAACATAAACTACAAGAAAACTAAATGCATGGTCATCAGTAAAAAGAGGAGCCCAAAATGCCAACTATAGGCAGGAGATACTAAAATCAAGCAGGTACAGAAATTTAATTAGCTTATAAGTGTTCTAACAAAAGATGGAAAGTGCAATATTGAGATCCGAAGGCGAATCGGCATAGCTAAGGATGTATTCCAGAAGCTAAGTGGAGTATTGAGAGACAGAAAAATTTTCTAGAAACAAAGAAAATAGTACTTGATTGTTATGTGATATCTGTTCTTCAATATGACAGTGAATGCTGGACAATCTCATCAAAGATGAATGAGAGACTTAAAGCAACCGAAATATGGTTCTACAGAAGGATGCTGCAGATACCATGGCCAAGCATAACAGCAATGATGAGGTTTTGGTGAGGATGGAAATGAAAAGGAAAGTAATACTTAACATCAGGAAAGGACCACTGAAGTTCCTGGGGTATGTAATGAGGAAGAAGGGCTTGGAGAATCTGATACACACTGGTCAGATAGAGGGGAAAAAGAGAAAGGGTAAATCAGTGTATAACATACGTGATGGGCTTGAGCAAGTGGATGGCAGAGCGAGGTTTGGGAGGAGTAACAGGAGAAAGTTTGCTAAGAGTCACTAGGAATAAGGAGATGTGGAGGGCCATGATTGCCTACATCTTGAATAGACACGGCACATAGATGAAGAAGAAAGTGCAGTATGTAATACATGCTAGGGCAATCATGTCTCAAGAGAAACATGACTGACTGGGCAGAAGATTTTTCCACAGTTGGTTACCATTACTTTCTGCAGGAGACTGGTGGAAATCAAGGCTGTAGAACCTAATTTGTCCTGCTATTTAATCAATAGCCAGAGAGAGAAGAAACAGATTAATACTTTTCCCAAGGGTATTTGTGCGTAAATGAATGCAGCAAATTAAACTGGAATTCAAACTCGGGTCTCTGATTTTTCATTCCAAGCCAATATCCACTGCACCACAACACGCATCCTAAATAAATACTTGTCACAGAACAAAATCTTTACATTTGCCTAAATATAGTCCGTCAGTGGACAAAATGCATCAGCTCTAATAAGTTTTCCTTTTGTCTTTTTAGATATATATATATATATATATATATATATATATATATATATATTTTTCCTATGAATTTTTTTTTCCTTAAAAAATATAACAAACCTGGCTGTAATTCTATTCAAATTGAACATTGTTAATGTATATATTTATAATTTGATTTCTATTGTACTGGCAGTTTTCTCAGTGCTAACTCAGTTTGCCTTTTGACCTGAATAGAGATCATCACGTAAACTTCTGACAATCCATGGCCATCTTTATATCTGCATGCAGAAACCCTACATCAGTATATTTACCTGTCTTTATATTTTATGATCTTTGACGAAGTCTAATAAAATATCATAAAAATATTCTTAGACTTAACATTAACCCCATACTTTGTGCATTGGCAATAGAAATAGATTGCTCTGTTTTGCAAATTGTGCACTTCAGTTATTTTATTTGTGCAATCTTTTTAACATTTTATGTTTATCTTGCACAGTCACAAATCTACTATTCGTCTGTGCATTGAATATTGTTGCCATATCAGGTCTGATGCTCCTGGCGTACATCTCGAGATACATGATAAAATCCAAAGAAAGATCTGTAATGTAATCGATCCTGATGAAGAATCTTTCTCACCAACATGACATGGCTTCCCTCTGTCTTTTCTACAAATATTTTCATGGCAAGTTCTATGACAACCTTTTTTCCTGATGCCTCAAATACATAAATTTAATTGTGTTACTCGATCGACATCTTGGTCCTACCCTTTTCTATTGGAATAGCTAAATGTAACTGTCACTTCTACTCCAACAGTATATTTTCTTTCACTTCCTATCTGTGGAACTCCCTTCCATTTCCTTGCTTCCCTGATAGCTACAATCTTCAAAAATTTAAGTGCAATGTCAGCCGCCATCTTGTGTCTTTTTGAATTTTGTTTATCTTTCATCCATTCCTTAATCTTCCCCATTCCCAATCTTTTTTTTTTTGACTTTCATTTCCTGTAACTCCCTGTGTACTAGTAGCATTACCATTTTGCCTGGGGTGAAATTATATATATATATACATATATATATATATACACACACACACAGTACTGTGCAAAAGTATTAGGACAAGAACTAATTTATCTTTTATGAGGTATATTGACAGAAAATAAACAATTTAAGTAATTTTATTTGATTTACTCAGCAAATGCTTTAACAAGAAAAAAATACTTGTTACAAAATAAATTTAATATTTAGTATAATAGCCTTTTGCTTTGACAGCCTTCATTCTGTCAGGCATTGACATCACAAGTTTCTTCAATGTATCTAATGGTATCTCCTGCCAAGCAGCTTGTATTTGTTCCTAAAGTGTGTCTTGTGAAGTAACATTAGATTTATCAATTTGAGAGCGGGGAATAAGAAAAACATCAGTCATATCCAAGGATAAAAGAATGAGTAGTTATTCTTTTTAATACATTTCTTTTACACCTAGTTTTAAATAATCAATATTTATTAATAATTTACTTGGCTTTTCACCCTGCATTTGAATTTCAGTGAGGTTTTTAGGAAAATCACCTGTCTTAATACTTTTGCACAGTACCAGTAGTGTGCAAAAGTGTTAGGACAGGGGTGATTTTAAAATTTATTTTGATACCTCATAAAAGATAAAATAGTTCTTGCCCTAATATTTTTGGGACAGTACTGTGTGTGTGTGTGTATGTATATATATATATATAATTTGGTGTGATCAAAAACTATCAAGACTGTTGCTATGCTAATGAAGCTAAAGTATGTATGAAGTCACTTGTCACAGATTGAACTTAACTCTTTTGTACATGCATACTAAGTTATGTTATTTCTTACATCTGTTGTTTATACATGTGCTTTGAAAGAAAATTTGTAGAGTGTGGTCATCCCACAATATCTTAGAGCTTCCATCAGTGACTATAGATTATGCAGCAGATTTTGGACATGAATAACATCCCCTTGCACTAACAACCAATATATATATATAATAGCATATGTCTAGAAAATATATATATATATATATATATATATATATATATATATATATATATCCAAGTGAATAAGGAACGAAGAAAAATTTACAACATCCAAAACATGAATTTAAAACAGTGCTGGATATGTAATATAGAGATGTAAATATTTGTTATAAAGTATAGTTTAATATATATATATATATATATATATATATATATTCAATGCAGAACAACTCTGTTAGAACCAAACTTGATAAGAAACTCCAGCTATGTCTGGGTTGAGTGTTGATACTGTGAAGCCTTTTTTACTGTCAGGATATATACTAGGATGTTTAGCACTTTAATTTACTGAGTTTGTCTTTTTGTTTTTCATTCCTCATTCAGGATTTTTTCTTGTCTAGCATTTTAGGTCTTTTGACAAGTTGTTTATTGGTTGTACCAACATTTTTTTTTTTTTTGTAGTGTGTGTGTGTGTGACAGAGATAGAAGAGGAAACCTTATCTTATCCAACACATTTGATTCTTAGAGGGACTTTATCAAGGCAAATGCAAGGATTTTATTTTACAAGTATTTATATACAAGAGCAAAAATTTACATTGTTTGGATAGTTGTCCTGATCTTTAATGTCATATTTATGTTTCAGCCATAGTATACTTTGGCCTTCTTCAGGTGATTAAAAATTTCAAATTTTTCATATAATCAGTACAATATATTTTGTTATTCATTACCTACTTTTTAAACTCTGTATGAATTCCCCACATAATTTGACATTTATTTTTATTTTTTTAATTTTTTTTTTCACATATTTAATTTGAAGCTTTTCATTAAATATTACACTAATAAAAAAGGTATTGCTTTTTTAAGTAAACATAAAAGTCTCATGAAATTGTATCTGGTGGTTGTTTCTTTTTTCCCCTTCCCCTGTCATCACCTAATTTTAAGTTGAAAATGGAATTTCTTGTTCTTATTTCAGCATGTTTATATAAAATATATATTTTCCTTTCTTTCTGAAGCAAATCCTGTTCTATTGACCATTAAGTAAGGTAAAGTCATTTTCTGCTGACATTGTCAAGCACTCTGTTTTGATTTACATAATCAGTTTAAAAAAAAAAAAGTATCAATCTCCTTCAGCTCAGAGAAGATACCAGAACCATAACTTTCTACATCATCATGAATTTTTCTGATCAACAGTCTCAAACTGTTAACAATCATGACAGATCACTGACATTAAAACCTTCTTTATTAATGTACATATTAATGCAGGGGAAGGAATACCCTGATTTTCAACTTCTTTTACCTTGCTGTCATATCCAAATCCGAAAAGAAGATATGGAATTAAATCCAGACAGAAAACCCTGATTGAAATCCTGAAGGTAGTTGGCTGTCATTAGTAAGAACTTTCCAGCAATTTCTGCAGCCAAACCAACTACAAATGTAGTACCCTGTACTTCTTTCAATCTTGTTGGTGCAGCTGAGAAGGAGGGGTGCATGGAACTTGGGCAGCACAAGGTATGCCTGCACTCTGGTGAGATCACTTCCATCTCACTACCAAAGGACTGAATTTTGACCAAACGGTGATATTGCAAGATAAATAGATACCCACTTATTTTACTTATGCACATAATAAATAAAGATTTAATATTTCTTTTTTTCTTCTTTCTTAAATGAGATTGAAATTCCAATCATCTACCCAGGGCTGTTGCATAGGAGACCCCAAACCCCTGACTGATTTGAGGCTCTGAGTAGTGCTTTATAACCTTTGTCTTACCAATATTTGCTTTTTTCCTACCTGCTTTTATATATGTAACAAGTTAAACTAAGCATAACTGACTATTAAAGGATGAAAAATTTTCAGATTTTGACATAAATCTGGAATTTTTTTTATTTGTTTAGATCTATTAATTTATTTTTCTCATACTTAGTGAATTTTATATCATGTTTTTTTAAGACTATTTTTTATCTACAATGTTGAATGTGCTAAAATTCTTCAGTTTTTAACAAGAAAAATCTCAAGTTGATATTAAAAATTTGTGTAAAACATTGTTGATTTAAGATGGAATTGTTGCAGGGGGCCAAGGTAAGGAATGGGTGTTGATTTCCCTTGTCAAATTTTTGTATGTGTGAAAACAGCAAAGACAATGAGGTGATAGAGGTGAAGATTGAGTTTCAATGTCAATAATATTTAAAAAAGGCTGGAATATTAACAGCAATTGGCAGGATCAACTCAGGCTGGAACATTGTCGTCAGCTGGTGAGAACGTCAGCATCTGGTATGAAAGGCACAAGCTGGAAAGTTGTCAGTGTCTGGCAAGATCAATAAAGGCTGGAATATCGTCGTCAGTTGGCAGGAATATCGTCAGTGTCTGGCATGAATTGGCTTAGGCTGGAATGTCATCAAGGATGTTGTTGGCATGTGTCATGAATGGCACAGGCTGGAATGTCATCGTTGGTCAACAGGAACATCATCAGCATCTGGGGTATGAAAAGCACAGGCTGGAAAGTTGTTAGCATCTGACAGGATCAACACAGGGTGGAACGTCATCAGCCAGCAAACACGTGTATGGCTCAGGCGGGAAGGTTGTCATTGGTCGTCAGAAAAGGCGCAGACAGGAAGTCATTGCGGGTTGGCAGGAATGTCGTCAGCATCTGGTATGAAAGGCACAGACTGGAAAGTCATCAGGCTGAAATGTTGTTGGCCAGCAGAAACATTACGGGCTGGAAAGTCCTCATGGGAAGGCCGGAACGACACAAACAGGAAAGTTGTCAGCATATGGCAAGAACAGCACAGACTGGAATACTGAGGTCGAGTTTCAGCTGCAATTGAACATAGTCCAAGGAGAACAGGCTTGGTTGAATTAAAGATATCCTGGCTGGATTTTTCTACAAAAACAATCTTTGTTCCAAAATATCTATTTAAAACTCAAGGTACATACATAGTTAATGAGAAAACTTAGATAAATTGATAGATAAAAGAGCTGGCAGGGATTTTTTGATAAATTAAAAAAAAACAAAATTCTGGTAATCAAATGCTTTGTCCTAGAATGCCTTAACAACAAAATCACTTCATACCCCTCTACCTTGAGTGACTCTTTAACCTTGAGCTGAATAAACAATAGTATAAAACAAATGAGTTACTACTGCTATCATAATATTTTAAAAAAATTACTACTTCAGCACTTGTAGAGTGTGGATTAACAAATGCATTTGTTTAATTGCAAACCACACATGTTTATAAATAAATATATTATCCTATGTTGATGACATGACTCAGATTAATGAATTAATGTCCATATGCTACCATAGAAAAAAATACTTAAATTCTTACATCCTGATTGATACAGGTTTCTCTATACATTTCTCTTTCTTTCTCACTTTCTTTCTTTCTTTCCCCTGCAAATATTACTATTAATAATTATGAATTATGCCCCTTTGAATTCCTTTCCTTACATTTTAATTTTTTTAAATTCATCTCCCTGCATTTTAATTTTGTTTAAAGTTAGTTTTAATTTAAATTTTTTTGTCCTTGTATTTTTGTCTATTTAAATTTTACTCTTATACTCCCATGAACATTGAGTGAGTTTAAATTCAAATCTCTTAAATGGTCAGTTTATAATATGCACCCGATGATTGTGTATTGTATAAAACTCTGAGTCATGTCAGCAGCGTAGGATAATATGTATATTTATTAATACATTTAATTAATAGCCCTGTTTATGCTACATTGAGTACTGTCTTATTAACACATGAATAATATTTTTATACATGCATCTATTTACATATATATATTTATTAATTCACACAACTATATATATATATATATATATATATATATATATAGACACAAATAGAATAAGTAAAGAACAGATAAGAAAAAAGTGTCTTTAATCTAACATGTTTCACCTGCTCAGAGATTTTTTTAAAGATGTCTTTAAAAAATCTCTGAGGAAGCTTGTTATGGTGATCATATTGGTAAAATTTACTTGAGGAGAATAACATTGGCACCTTTTAATATAATTTTGAACTGAACAGTAATCTTTAATTTAAAAAATATTCACTGTAATCTAATATTTTATTGAATTTTAGGTAGTTTGGTTTTAAATTTTCTATAGTTTTTGCTTTTATTTTCTGATAATGTTGTGTATGGATGTTTGCATTTACAAAAATCGACATGTTTATGCACAAAAAAAAATTCATTTAGAAATATTGGGTGTTGATGGATTGTACTAAATTTTTTACATTTATGATCAAAAAATACGTTTTACTTAATAACAATATCATCTAACTCCTGCAAAGTAAAATAGAATATTAAAAGATTTAAAACTTTATAAATTATTATAATTAAAATTTTTAAAAATGTAATTCTTGTAAAAATGTGTTCTTCATCAAAAATTAAATTTTCTTATGACTATAGTATCCATAATATATCTTATTTGTAAAAGCAATTAAAAGCTTTTCTATTAAAATAAAGTCATCCTGTTATTTTTACTGTGTAATTTAAAAATTGTCTTTACTTTTTAGTTATTTCATATACCTTGCCAAAGGTTTATGAAATAAAGGAAAGCATGCAGAATCCACAAAACTGAGAAAAGATGGAATAAACAACATAGAAACTAAGAACCTTATAATTCCTACAGACTTGATAATTAAAGAACTAAAAAGTAATTTAGCTAATCTCTCACCCACCTCTCTCTCTCTCTCTCTCTCTCTCTCTCTATATATATATATATATATATATATATATATATATATATATATATTTGGTCATAACGGTCATGTCACGTTGAATACACCGGTTCCCGCTCAATCACCGAAGTTAAGCAACGTTGAGCCTGGTCAGTACTTAGGTGGGTGACCACTTGGGAATACCAGGTGCTGTTAGCGTTCACGGATGTGCGTTGTGGTGCGGTGGATGTTGGCTTGGAGGGGGAAATCGGTGAGGTGAGTTCCAATTTCAGTCGAGCACACTGCATTCACTTGCGCACTAGTACCCTTGGGAAAGGTATTAATCCGTCCCTTCCCTCCAATTATGGGTTAAATAATTTAGGTCTGCTGTTCATGCGATCTGTGGCGGATTTCTGCACTGATTGTTTGTTATCAGTAGTTCCAAAAAGTGTGGATGGGACTACACAATGTCTTCACCACTATAAACAAATCTCTGTGTGGATGTCTTACTAAGGTTAGACCCTCATACATCGAAATTGATGGGAGAGTCTATGATATATTTAGTGTATCGAGGCAGCAAGTAATTTTCTAAACATATGCTGTTAAATATAAGAGACAATGAATGTCTATTATGTTTAATCATGAGCCGTTCTAAATGTTGTATTTTTGCTTTAATTTCAGTTGAAAATAAAGACAAAAATTCTCCAACATTTGGATAATTTTTTATTGATTTTCTTCTAAGCTTTCAGCTCACATGAGCCATCTTCAGAGAGGTTGTTTGGACTGAAATATAATAATAGAATCATTGTATTGTTGACCAAAATCTGTCTGATATTACTTACATGTTTGTTTTTCAGAGAAATGTTGTTTAATAGTACCCTGATCTGAAAAACATAAACATGTAAGTAATATCAGACAGATTTTGGTCAACAATACGGTGATTCTTATAATATTTCAGTCCAAACAACCTCTCTGAAGATGGCTCATGTGAGCTGAAAGCTTAGAAGAAAATCAATAAATAATTATCCAAATGTTGGAGAATTTTTGTCCTTATTTTCAACTGAAATTAAAGCAAGAATACGACATTTAGAATGGCTCATGATTAAACATAATAGACATTCATTGTCTCTTATATTTAACAGCATATGTTTAGAAAATATATATATATAGGAAAAACTACTAAAAAGCTGTAAGTTTAAAAATGTATTTTTTTGACAGTATTTATTTATTTCTATTATATATATTTGATATTTCAGACCGGCCTCAGCCTTTCATCAGAAACAAATGATTTTAGAATTTAAACTAAAAGTGTTCCTCGTGAGAAGTGTCTGTCGCGAGATGTTTACATCACGTGATGTAGAAAGCGATAGTTTTTGAATATTTTTTAAGCATAAACCTAATTGTAATAATACTTTTAAATGTTGTTTTAAAGAAACTTTTTTTAAGTGTGTCTAAAAAATGTTTAACTATTGAAATATTTATAAAGATTCAAAATACCTAAGCCCCTATTTAACCCTAGCCTATATTTATTTAATTTTAAAATCCAGTATTTTTCTTTCTTTCTGCGTGAGTATATGGAACTAAAATTGGAATCTATCAGTAAACATTTGCAGTTTTCTAATGTGTGTCCTGGTTGATTGAAGTGTTCAATTATATATTATGCTATATATATATATATAGGAAAGAATATTAATAAAAAGTTTTGAATTTAAAAATGTACTTTTTTTGGACAGTATTTATTTATTTTTATTATTGTATTTTATATTTCAGACCGCCCTCGGTTCTTCATCAGAAACGAGTGATTTTTAAATTTGAATTAGAAATGTATTTCACGATAGCGTCCGAATATTTTTTTTGTGTTTACATCACGTGGTGTGTTTGTTCACAACATGCGGCACGTCCATAGAGAAAGTCTGTTTGTTTTAGATAAAAATGCTATATATATATATATATATATATAAGATATTTGTTTTTAGATAAAAATATATATAAGATATATTTGTTTTAGATATATATATATCTATCTTTAGATATATATATATATCATATATATATGTGTTTTAGATAAAAATGTTATATATATATATATATATGTATTTTTAGATAAAAATGCTATATATATATATATATATACACACTTATAAGGTAGGTACGGATGGAATAAAATTCCATATCCAAAGAACACTATTCTTAAAAAAGGGTGCAATGCAAAGTAGAGGAAGTAATATTTATTTAGAATTTATAATATAAATATGTTATAATATCACTACAAAAATAACAATTTTGTTTTGACACTACTTGTGTCTTATCAAGTGCTGGTGCTGTTGAAGAGTTTTAAAAGGTTCAAAACTAGCCAATGTAACCATAGACTATATAACAATGTCTCCCTGATTAAGGGGGTTTGGTTAGTTTTGAACCTTTTAAAACTCTTCAACTCAAAATCAGCATTATCAAATGATAAGACAAGTAGTGTCGAAACAAAATAGCTACTTTTGTAGTGATATTATGACATATATATATATATATATATATATATATATATATATATATATTCTTTCCAGTGTCTTTTTATTGCTGTTGGAGGGACCCCTCACTGATTGACCATATCTTCAGGATTGGAGCCGTACTCACCATACTTGACCAATTTTGGTGTTGGCAAACCTATTTAACACATAGAGGTTTTGAATCCAGATTTGTCCTTCTCCTAGACTGGTTACCACCCAAACTTATCGGACTTAATCTGTTTTGTTATTTACCCTTATACTGTGAGTATTTCAACACACACCAACATGTTGCAAAGCAATTCTAGTCTATAAAATAGCAAATACATGATAATGAGTTAATTGTACATAAATATATAGAAAACAGATTTTAATTCCGATAAAAATATACTAATATTGATTAAAAAAATAAATATGCTTAGTATATAATTGTTGAACTTTGTATGTATTTCAGTATGTGGGTGTATTCAAATATCTATGTAATGACTTTAAGATCATGCTTGATACCAATTAGTATTATCTGTATAAATCTACGAACAGATAGATTAGATATATGGCCATCTCTCTAGCCATGGAAATTTGGGTACAGAGTCTGTTGATTATAAAGCAATTCAAAGCCGTTGTTGAATGAAATCTACTTTCATTTCCTGTCTCACTTATGTTCTTTCTTTACCTCCTTGTCTAAAGAGTTCTCAAGGTCAGTTCTTTTCAACCCTTGTATTAATAAGAATTTTATTTTCCTTTTCTGTTTTCTCTCTATTTTTGTCCTTGTTATTGGATCTCATTTTCAGGGTTTAAAAATGAATCCTTTTGACATTTCTTTGTTTTTTCTTCTTTGTATTCTTGACAATTCCTATGATTTTAGAAGAAAGAATCTCCGTTTCTATTTTTCTTCATCTTTCGTGGTCTTATGACTAATGGCAGATGTATTGGGTGGTGCAATGTATAGCAACTTGGAATGGGAAAGCTGAGTTCAGATTCCATGTTAATTAGTTTGTTGATTTTCTTTAGTGGCATATCAACATCTATGGATTATTTAATACCGAAATCTAAATATTTTGAATGCAATCTTATGATTCAAGTGAATATATTTTGTACATAATTTTATACTTTGAGAAAAGGTGTGTATATATATATATATATATATATATATATATATATTTTTTTTTTTTTTTTTTTTAGATACATAATTTATAGATCATAAAATATATTATTGGTAATTTTTTTATAAAAATGTATTTTAAATATTTTTAGTGTTGCATTGATTGTCATTTTGCTATAAAAATATATTGTTGGTCATTTTATTATAAAAATATACTGATTTTTATTTGTGAGCTTACTATTTGCTCAAAGCTGGGACCCTAACAGGTACTACCACTCTGGGTCAGAGTGCATCTGGGAACAATGGCAGTTAAGAGTTGGTTTCAGGCTTCTCAAAACTTCAAATCTCCTGATTAGATGTTGCTGCCAGATGTTGTTTTTGTTATACCCAAGACGATTCAAATTCTAGTTAGATTTGTTGCATTCACTTACATGCAAATAACCTTGGGAAATGTATGAATTCATCTCCTCCTCTCAGATATGGGTTAAACTCTAGGACTTGTCAAAAATATGGGAAAAGAATCTTTGAAATTCTTAAAAAATTGTTACTGTCATAAATACTCAGAAAAAAGGATCCTGGTTATAACGATAAACCGCATCCGAGCATGAAACCACCTCTTAATTGCTGTTGTTCCCATGTTCACTCTGACTTGAGGTGGTAGCACCTGTTAGGGTCCCTGTTATGGGCAAATAGTTACCCACCAAACTGAGGTCAAAGCATTATGAAAGTATAAAAATATACTTTTTATAGTAAAAATTTCAGAAATATTTTTTCAAAAGAAAATATTACCAACAATACATTTTTGAAGAAGAAAATGTTACCAAAATATTACCAGCAATACATTTTGGAAGAAAATCGAAGGAGAAAATATTACCAGCAATTTTTTGTTTTTTGGCAAAAAAATATACTCGCAATACATCTGACTGTTGACAAAATCCTCTTCATAAAGGTATGTCAATGAAATTTGATCTACAAACTCTTTTTTAGAAATACAAACCAGAAGAGATTTTGGGTTTTCTAAAAGGAACCACCTTTTTCATCAAAATCTGACTAAATCAACCTTTTCACTATAACCAAACATTTAATAAAAAAGTAACAATACCCTAAAACTCCTCCTTTTTGGCATTAAATAACCCACAGAGGTTGATATGCTGTTAAATGAAACTCACTCAGAAAAAATTATTTTTTTTATTATTCAAAATATGTTTTGGCTTTAAATAACCCAAGAGTTAAACAAAGAGTTTCTTCTCAACCTGTGAATGTCCTTTGTTGGACACAATCATTTCACTCATGGGGAAGAATGGGCCATTAACCTACTGCACTGGCTTGGTGTGTGTTGGTAGGGCAGATAGGACATGTCTCTTTTTTCAATTCACAACTGCCTAAGGTGTTTGCATGTAAGTGAATGTAACGAACCTGACAGGAATTCAAACCTGTCTTTCTAATTTCTCATTTTGAGCCATTATACATTGCACCACCCCGCATCACATCAAAGCGTGGTATTTGCAAGTAAGCAGTCTCTCGTTTATGTACTGATGAGCTCAACATGAGCTGGGGTTTCATTTTGATATGTCTGTAAACCTTCGCAAAGGTCATAAAAGAATCAGTCAATGATCATGAGTCATGGCATCATCCTTATTTCTTCTTTTTTCTTTTCTAAATTTTTATTTATATTGATTTTGGTTAGTCATTTTTAAAAGAAAATTTGGTTTTCAGTTCTTTTAGTTAATCATCACCACCATATTGTTTTGCCATTTTGTGCATTGCAAAATACTGTCAACATCCGTCAAAAGTTCAAAATGCTGCCAACATCTGTCGAAAGGGCAAAATACTGTCAACATCCTTCGAAAGTGAACCAGCTGTTAATATTCTAGCTCATTCTTTCAGCCATTTTGACTTGATACTTACGTCACACTTTTTCAGATTGATTATCAAGTCTTAGTTAGGCTTATATACATATAATCTAAACTGCTTTCATATAAAAATCCTTTATTCATTAATACACATGCATCTCATATATATATATATATATATATATATATATATATATATATCGCCCATAAGTTTGGGACCACCCAAATTTATAGCAGAATCAAATTCACTGAGTTTGTATATTTTGTTATTCTTATACAGATGTCAAGTAAAAAAAAAAAAAAGTATTCTTTCCAACCTTAAAGTAAACATTTACTCAGTTTGCTACTTAACTCCTCTTATTGGGATCAAGTTTTTGCTGAAAATTCAGGTTTATTCAGATATTATAATTACGGTATAATTTATTTTTGTAAACCATATTACTAAGGTATAAATGGCAAGGAAGAAACAGATTAGCATTGAAAAAAGAGCTCAGGTTGAAATTTTTTTGAAAGAAGGATATTCTGAACGTGTTATCGCTAAAACATTAAGCCTATTAAAAACTGGTGTGCATTATTGCCTTCAACAACTTCGTGAAACTGAGTTAAATATTGACAGAAAAAGATCTGGTAGGCCCAAAGTAACATCTATTGTAGAGGATAGGCACTTGATCATATCGAGCAAGAGGAATAGAAGAAAAACCACTCCGGAATTAACAAATGAAATGAATTCTATTCAGCAACATCCAGTATCTGTTACTACTGTTAAGAGATGACTTCATTCTGCTGGGCTTTAAAGGCTGTGTGGCAGTTAAGAAACCACTATTAAAGTAGGAGAATAAGGGATGAAATTGATCGTACAGTTCGAAATTAACTTCCTAAAAATTAAATGTTGTTTAAATGCTTGCAGGATGCTTTGAAATCACTTTCACCAACTTATAAAAATAAGTTATTAGAAAGAATGCCAAGGATTTGCTCTGCAGTAACAAAGGCTTGTGATGGTTTCTTTGATGAAAAGAAAATATGAATTAACTTTAATTAAATTTGAAATTACTCTGTTAATTTTGGTTTTAATTATTGTAAAATTGTGAGCAACAATGAAATATATCTATATTTATTCTTCTAAGACATAAAATTTGTTATTTCTTTCTCTTAGAGAATAAATCTAAGTGGCCCCAAACTTATGGCCGGCAGTGTATGTGTGTGTATATATATATATATATATATATTGTCCTACATCAATGACATGATTCAGATTATGCAATCAGGAGCATTTTGATGAATGCGTAATGTATGAAACTTTGAGTCCTGCCATCAACGTAGGACAATATCTATATTTATTAATATATATAAAATAGCTCTGTTCATACTACATTGAACACTTTTATTAACACCTGAATAATAATAATAGTATACATATATGCACCCTCATTAATTCATATTGCTATATACACACACACACGTGTGTGTGTGTGTGTGTGTGTGTATAGATATAGTAGCCTAATGAAAGAAATTTAAGAGATAACAAACAACACAAATAATAATACTGATAAGAAAACTAATAACATTTATTTTATATTAGTAGGCAAATGGAAGCTAAATTTGAAAGATGTTAAAATTCAGAATTTTTGGGCATGCCTCTGTCCTTTCTGAATGAGACAACAAAATAATCAAGTGGGATTTTTTTTCTTTCTTCTCAACCTGTGAAGGTCCTTTGTTAGAGATCATTAGGCATTCCTCTCCCAGACATATCTGAAAATTCTGATTTTTAACATCTTCCTTATCATGCTTCAGTCATTTTTTGATAAATTCTTTCTTATATTTTCAATTTAGTTTATGATAAGCAAAAAGCATAATGCATTTTATTTTTAAAAAAAATTTTTTTTTTTTTTTTTTTTTTTCAGAATAAATATCATAATTAATTATAATTTTTTATTTTCTTGGTATAATCCTAAAAACTAACCAGCCATCCCAAACATATTCTATTGGCCCCTGGATGATGGAACAATGTTATTCTCAAGCCCTGCTTTGAATATTGTTTTTTTTTTTAATAAATTCTTAAAAGTGGGCATGCTCTAGTAATTTTGTTATCAACCTTATTAGCTTCACCTATTGTTTGATTCACATTCTTTCCCTGTCTTTTCTCTCTTGTTTCCTATTTAAGATTGGGGTTTCCTGTTCCTTCTCTAAAAGTTTTCTCATTTTCTTTCTCTCTCAGTAACCCCTTTGTGACTTTTTATCTCCTTGCTTGGAGTGAAATGATTAAAAAAAAAAAAAAATTAATTATGAACACTGCAGGGAATAAGCATTCTTTTGCACATTTTAAGTTGAGAAACAAGAACGATTTACCTCATATATTGAATAAAAAGTTCACTTGAACATTTCCTGCCTGATGAAGAACGAAGTGTCATCTTTATGTCTCCTCAAGACATAGGCAATCATGGCTTTCTACAAATTCCTGTCCTTTGTAGCTCTTAAATTTGATCTTTTGATTATTTCCCCTACATACTGTTCTGCCATCCATTTACTCAAAGTCTCTGATTATGTTAAGCATTGTTTTCCTCTAGCCCTATTGCCTTCAATTTTCCTTGATTTTACAATTTGTCTTTATCTGATTTCACTCACCCATTTTCCTCATTATGTGCCCTAGAAATTTCAACTATCTCTTCCTGATGTTAAGTATAAGTTCCTTTTTTATTAACATTTTCTCTAAAACTTTGTTATTGTCCATATATTTGGTCCATAGTATCCTCAGTCTCTATCTGTAGAACCACGTTTCTGTTGCTTCAAGTCTCTTCTTCATCTTTGAGGAGATTGTCCAGCATTTACTGTCATAAAGGAGGACTGATATCACATAACAGTTCAGTACACTTTTCTTTGTTCTTAATGGCTGGATTAAAAGTTTGTTTTCAAAAGTTATACAATTTATCAAATGTTTATTTGAATAAGTTCTTTAACCAGTATTTAAAATTCTGACTTTTGCTTAGTAATTTCAATCTGTTTGCAAAGAGCAAATTCCATACAGAAAGTTTAAAACTGTCTTGAAGTGACTCTCAGAATTTCATTTCATAAAATTCTAAAATAAATTTTATTACAAAACACCTTCATACATATATATATATATATATATATATATATATATATATATATATACTCCACATACATAAAAATATAGATAAGAAAAAGAAGTTGAAAATTCAACAGGAATCTTTAAGGATATTTATTTAGAGTAATTTTTGTTTTTGCATGAAATGGAAAGAATTCTCCATTCAGATAATGAGAAAGATCATGCATCACCACATGTTTCTCCATTTCACTTTAACTTTTGAAAAGCATGGAACTGTGAAACTGGTAAATTTATTCCAACTTCTTTTTATACACACACACACATTTATATATATATATATAAGAGTATGGCAAACTCATAAAAATGGAGTGGATAAAAAAAAAAGAACTATTAAAAACCGTTTTTAGAATATTATGGGTGAAATATTTATTTATTTTTCCATTGTTTGAAAGAAGCAGATCATAATTTTTACAACTGCCAAAATAAATGCTGGATTTATAACCATTTCATTATGTGCTGAGTTTTCATTTTTACACACACACACACACACACACACACACACACACGCAAGGATACTTTGGCCTCTTGTCAATTTTGTCTCAAAAAAATTTGAAAATTTTCATAAAATTAAAGTGGCATTTTAAGTTTTAAGTTTTTTTTTTTTATTAAGTATGAAAAAGTTCTTGACCTAACCAATATGCTCTTACTGAAAAAAATCTATGATGTTTGAATGCTTGGGCATTTGGTTATATTTTAGGAAGTGGGCCATGAGAGCTTTCCATTTATTTATATATATATATATATATATATATATATATATCAATGGCTGGTGTGTACTAACTCCCAGACTGGTGTGGCCAATGTTTGATTGGGGTGCCTTGGCAGTATCTTTTGACACTTGGTATTTTATCAAGATTTGCTTTTTTGTTTTTTGTTTTTTTTTAAACCTACATTTATAAGTTACAAGTTAAACTACTTGCAACATTAAAGGATGAAAGTTTTTTTCAGATTTTAACATCATTTTGGGAGTTTTTTTTTCTTTTTTATCCAAATTCATGAATTTGTTTTACCCATTCTAAATCTAAAACAAAATATATAAAATTCAATATTTTTTATCCACAATTATCTCACCATCATGATTATTGCAGATGGCACTCGTATCTTGTGCATAACTGGTGGCAGGCTTGGGTATGGATAATAGCTGAGTTTGAATTCCAGTTGAATTTGTTGCATTCACTTATTCTCAAATGCTCCTAGGAAAGGTATTAATCTCTTTCTTCTCCCTCCAGATATAGGTTAAATAGCAGGACAGATTGGGTCCTATAGTCTTGGTTAGCAACCAGTCTACCACAAAAAGTAATGGCAAATATTCTGTCCAGCCAGTCATGTCTCTTTGAGACATGATCACCTAAGCATGTATCACATATGGCACTTAACTGAGTGTGATTAATGTCTACTAACCTCGATCACTGAAAGTCTTAAAAAAATATATGTTGAAAAAAAAAAGATAACCAAGATGCTATTTCAACCTGTGGCAGATTTCACAACTGGCACAAGATAAAAATTTCAGTCATTGTGCATTTTTACAAGTTGATGTATCTGTACAAGCAACTCAGGCTACTGGGGAATTATTTTTTATTTTTTTTACTGAATTGTCATTTCTAAACTGGTTACCAACTAAAGCTACAGAACTGAGATTGCCATTTTATTTAACCCATGGATGGAGAAGTAGAGACAGATACATACCTTTCCCAAAGCTAGTTGTGCAAAAGTGATTTCTTTTTCAAAGTTACTAAGCATTAGACTACTACCTCTACATACATCTTAGCAAAAATAGAATCTGTGTCCTCTTTTTTTTTTTCTGGGAACCCCCCATTTAATTATGCTTGCCTTTCAACCATAGAGGTCATTACAACAAAGTAATGTTCACTTAATCTTTTGAATTAATGTGCATAGTTCATTAGGATTTTGAAATAAAGTAATTTAAGCAATTATTTTAAATCTAACAATACTCTGAATTTGGTATATATAAAATGAACTGACACAGCTGTTCCTTATATGGGAAAAACTTGCACAAATTTAAAAAAAAAGAAGACATATCTATAAACAGAAAAGGGATCTTCTAGACAACAATTTATCAAATGCAAAAGTTATCTGTAGAAATAGGATCAACCACAACTTTGAACACAACTTTGAATATCAAACTTATTAAAAGAGAAAGTAACTTATTTCAAGGGAAAATTCTTAAGAGTGCTGCTATTGAATTTTATCAAAATATAAATCAGTGTCCCAGATTTTTTCAAATATCTCCTTAAAAGAAATACTCCTTTTTCAATCCAACATATATGACTACGACATTTTTTAAAAAATTAAATGAAAATGGTTAAATTCATAACCTTCAATTATTTAAAATATATGATACACAAATTAGTTTCATACTAAAATGATTTAAATATTATTCACATTATAAAAAAAAAAATGAAAAAGTTCAACACTATCATTTCCACACTTTTGTTTATTAGACATTAAATTACATCATTTAGCATCCTCAATAATTTACCTAAGCTTTTCAGTTATCCTGGGGAATATTTATGAGCATTTCTGAAATTAAAAGATTTTGAACAAGTTAACAACATTTTTACTTTTGTTGCAAAATAAAATTTTTATATTTGTCTTGATAAAGTTCATCAGAGGACAAAATACTTCAGTTATGATAAGTTTTCCTTTTGTCTTCACATCTCACTCTCTCTCTCTCTCTCTCTCTCTCTCTCTATATATATATATATATATATATATTACTGTATACTTAAAGTAAACTGTCATTAGATCTGATGTAGTTGAGCAGTCTAAGACATC
Source organism: Ascarosepion bandense (assembly GCA_037127315.1). NCBI lineage: Eukaryota > Metazoa > Mollusca > Cephalopoda > Sepiida > Sepiidae > Ascarosepion > Ascarosepion bandense. The sequence goes on along the minus strand of JBBBDQ010001715.1, from coordinate 2,643,652 downwards.
AGATCTAATGAGGGTTTCCCTTAGGAGATGCAAGTTCAAATCCTGTCAGAGGATACTCATTTTCTTAACAAGATTTCTCAATTATTCAGGCCAGTAGATGCGAATAAATATACTGTTCAATTATAAAAAACAAAAAACAAAGCAGCTACTCACATATGAGCATTTATTAAAAATAATGTTTAAATAAATAAATTAAAAATATGTCAGAGTTAATTCATTTAATAACGGATTTCATAAGATTTTATATATATATATATATATATATATATATATAAAATCTTGTGTGTCTGTGTGTATATATATAAGAAAAATTAAGGCAGACATGTTATTTCATGGTAAATCGGAAGTGTAGGCCTATTTCAGGCAAACCATCTTCAGCTTCTCTCTTTATTGTGTAAAATCTTATGTACAATAAAGATGGTTCACCTGGAATAGGCCCATACTTCCAATTTACCATGAAATAACGTGTCTGCCTTAATTTTTCTTATATTTGCTCTTTATGTATTTATATACATTTATATTTAGAGCCCTCCTAGAGAGTTATCCTACCACTGTATGTACAGGATACTCCTTTGGATTCTTCTATATCTACACAGCATATTGAGATATATAAGGGTGGGATCTGAAGCCTTCACTGGTAACCTTCTAAAAATGGTATCTTGATAAAGACACTAGGTGTACTTGGACAACTGTAAATGTTTAAGTTGGCTATCTGGTCTTGTAAAACATTGTCTCAATTCATAAATCCCTTGTCAGTCAAGACCCACCTTGCTTTGTGAAAGATTAATTCAGGTCTTGCCTAAAACAAAACAAAAAAAAAAAACAAATAAATAAATAAAGCATGGCTATGTATATATATATGTATGTATGTTTGAACTGAAAGCCAACCTTTAGAATTGAAATGTATATTTGGGACTAATGTTTATTCTTATATTTTGAATGTTATAAACACTGTTTAAATACGTCATGTGTGCAGTGGATAGTGAAAAGTGCCATTATTGAAGTAGGCCTGAACTTAATTGGGAAACTTAATATGTAAACAAAAACTTGAAGAGTGTTGGTCCTCCTTGTCTTAGCTAGAGAAGCATAAACACTCAGTTCTTAATATAAATTATCTTAGGTTTGTTTATTTTTATTAAGTTCAAATTAGTTAATGTAAGTGTGAAGATATGTGTATAAATTGATTTTATAGACCACTGGTTAAAAATAAGGACAGTGTATTTAGAATTCTCTGTGCTATTGTAAATAAACTTTACAACCAGGAAAGTTCAAGTGATGTAAAAACCCTAGCATTACATAGACTTTATTATTATAGATTTTTATTAGATATCTATTTTTAGATCTTTTATTAGCTTAATTTTTCAAAGATAAACTAAATGATTGATCATTTGCCTTAATTTATATTGTAATGATCTGGTATTTATATTTGAATTGTTTGCATAACAACTTATCTATGGGGTATTTAATGCCAAAATTTAATTTTCTTGGGAGCTTTGAAGTAATAAGAATATATGTTATTCTGCTTTCACATTTGAATATATGGTAGATGCTTTTTTGCATATGCATGTTCGTGCGGGCATGATTATTAGAGGTGGTGATATGTATGTTTTATGTTGTTTTGTTGCAGTTATATTTAAGAAATTATTGGATATATTGATTAATGTCATGAAAATGTTCTTTTGTGTTGGTTGTTTGGTTGATCCTGTTCATTGTCACATCAACCTCCATAGACCACTCAGTGCCAAAATTCAAATACATCGAACACAATTTTATGGTTTCAGCGAAATATATTTTGAACGTAATTGTATACCTTCAACTACAGATAAAATATATTGTTGGTCATTTTACTTTAAAATGTATTGTCTGTAATTTTACTATAAATATGTATTATTGGTATTATTGTATTTTTTAAATATAAATATGTATTAAAATCATAAATTGTTTAACTCTGTGGTTAACCATTAACTCTAAACCTCAACTGGCTCTTGGGCCTTGTAAAAAGTGAACATTATTGTAAAAAAGAAAAAAAAATTCAGTTTTTGAAAACTTAAATTTTTTCCTCATATCTTAGGTTAGTCATCAAAATGTAGAATGAAATTTTCCAGATTTCTTAGATGAAGTATTTTCTTTATCAATTTATTTTTGCTGTTTTTTTTTTGTATCAACAAGATTAAATATAAACCAGTCAAATATTAATAACAGAATGGGATTAGTTGAGAAATATGACCTGAATAAGCAGGAATTTTTTTTTTACAGTGATATTTACCCTGTATAAGACCCAAGCGCCACTTGAGATAATGTTATAGAGAAAGAAGCACAGTTTATGGAGATATGTAGGGAAAACAGTTTAATTAAATTTATTCATTTTTTATGGCTTATCAACATTTTGCAGGTTATTTAAAGCAAGAAAGTACTTTTTTAGATTGTGTGTATATATATATATATATATATATTTTTTTTTTTTTTTTTTTTGAGACAATAGTTGTTTAGGGATACAAATCTTACATATTAACCCATAACTGGTAGGGAGATAAGGAGGATTCAAGGGTATTTGTGTGTAAATGGATGTTAAAACTTAACATAAACTTAAATTGAATTTACACCACCAAGCAGTCATTCATCTAGGTATTGACCAGGTTGCTTATCTTTGGTAATCATATGGAAACTAGATTGCTATGTGATATCAGTTCTTCAATATGGCAGTGAATGCTGGATAATATCATCAAAAATGAAGGAAAAACTTGAAGCAACTGAAATTTGGTTTTACAGAAGGATGCTGCGGATATCATGGATTGAGCATGTAAGCAATGATGAGGTTTTGGAAAGAATGGAAACGAAAAGGAAATTATTACTGAGCATCAGGAAGAGACAGCTAAAGTTTCTGGGACATGCAATGAGGAAGGGGGGCTTGGAGAATCTGATACTTACAGGTCAGATAGAGGAAAAAAGAGACAGGGGAAAGCAGTGGATAACATATTTAAAGGGCCTGAGCAGGTTGATGACAGAACAGGAGTTGTGTGATATAAAAGAAGAAAGTGTGCTAAGAGCCACCAGGGATAGGGAGACATGAAATGCCATGATCGCCTACATCCAGAAAGGATAAGGCACATAGAAGAAGATGGAAACTGGGGTGTCAATGTGATGTGGCTGTATGACAGAGAAGCATTTCAAAAAAATCTTTCTCATCATGCTTCCATAGTAGTCAAAAGGCTTACTAATATATAATATATAATAATTTTATTATCAACATTATTATTTTTCTTGTTATATATATATATATATATATATATATATAGAAAGAAAGAATAAATCTAAGTAAGAGCCAACAAACTTACCTAGGTTTCACCCTACGGCTCGTCAGGGTAAGGTGGCTATATATATATATATAACATTCATCCAATGCAATGTTCAAGAGCCACTTAAGGTTGAGATTTACTGAATTTTGTGGATGCAAGTATTGTAGATTATGAGGATATGTAGAATAAATAATAGCTGACCCTAGTCTTGAAGAAATTAAAATTGTAGTGGTTAGGAGAGCATCCCCTTGGGAGCCTGTTTTGTAAAACAGCAACAATTTTGTTATCAATGGAATATGAAGGAAATAAGGATTGTGTGCATGGTATGATGGGGCTGTGTTGCAGAACAGTGGTTAACAAGCATGTTGAATCTTGCTAATGCAGAGAATTTGATGTTCACCGAGTGCCCCATTTTTTTTGACCTTGTGCCATATTAGAGAAGTAGAAAAGGGCTTCATGAGGGAACATTTTAAAATTTTAAAAGAATTTCTTCTAGGACACAAACTGTTGGTGATGTGGCCTTGTGCCAGATAAACCTTTGCTTTGTAAACACACATCTCTTGCTGTTGCTCTATCCCTTATTATTATCATTATTATTATGAGAGGGTGCTGAGAATTCATCAGCCCGTGCAGAAAGCGCTTTCCAAAGAAATTCTGATGTTTGGTCATTAAGTCAGACTTTGAGAAGTGGGTTGGGATGAGAACCTTTTGGTATCCACCCTCTCATATTGTAACTACTGCTGTCATATCTGGTCTGGCACCCCTGCTGTTCATTTTGGAGTTCTTTACAGAATCCCAAGAAGAATCTGCAATGTAGTCAATCCTGACCTGGTGCTTTCTTTCGTTTTTTCTACAAATACTTTCACAGATTCTGCGTCAATGAGCTTAGCTTCTTGGTACACCCTCCCCACCAATGAAGTTACTCAAGCTACTAGACTAGCAACAAAGTGCAACCCCAACTTCTACTCTATCAGCTTCTTTTCTCACACTTTTCGTCTGTGAAACTCTCTTCTGTATTCTTGTTTCTCTGATAGCTACAGTCTCCAAGAGTTTAAATGTAATGTCAACCATCATCTCTTGTCTTCTTAATTCCAATCTGTATTCTCAGTTTACACTTTCCTCTCATGCAGCTCTCTTCACACCAATGTGTCCATCCTTCTCTTACTCATTCTCTGACACCTACTGTGATCTGTTCTCCTCTCTCTTTACTCATCTATTATGTAACCCCCTCTGCACCAGTGGCAGTACTGCCCTGGGGTGAGACGATTATAAAAAAAAAAAAAACACTATAAATTTTTGTGAAATTAAAATAGGAAGCAACTTTCTTTTACACTAGTTTTATGTTAAATCAGCAGCTTTGTTTATGATAGTCCTGGGTGTTGCGATGGACTACATGCAGCCTCTGAATGGAGGGGAATTGAATTTTTGAGGACTGTGGCACAACCTCTTAATTGCTATTATTTCCAGTTTCTCCCTAATCCTGGTTCATAGCATGTGTTAAGGTCCCTTGTTATGGGAAACTAGTGAATTCCCAAGCAGAAATCAAAACACTAGAAAAATATAAAAATACATATTCATTATAAAAATACTGGAAATACATTTTTATAAAAAATAAAAATTGCCAACAATACATTTTTGTAATGAAATTACCAGCAATACATTAAAAAGAATTTGCTAGCAATGCATTTTATAGTAGAATTACCAAGACTACATTTAATACATTTTTATAACAAAGTGACAAACAATACATTTTCTAGTAAAATTGAAGAATGACATGCATTGTTAAAAAAAAGTGCTCGGATTTAATTTTTTTTTAATTTCAATTTTTCAATTTCTTAATTTCTTCTTCTTTTTTTTTTTTATTATAAGGAAAAACGATTTTTTTTATTTGATTTTGTAAAATGTTTTGATAAAAAAATAAATCTAAGTAATTTATTATTTATTAATGGAAGAATGTCATTTTTCTTGAATTAATTATAAAGTTTGAATTTTCATGTTTAGATTTTGGCATTAAATATCTGACACAGGTTGATATGCCATTAAACAAGTAAACAAAAGAAAAAAAAATCAACCAGCCAAATGTTCTTTGTGAACTGAATAAAAGCAAATTCTCATGGTCACAGGACATTGGCTGTTGAGTAAAATTATTACTGTCACCAGAGGTTGGGATGAAACTAAAGATATGTACAAGTCATGTGCAAGTTCATTTTTGAGTTTTTATTTTGGTCCCAAATTCAAAGCAATATGTAATTATAATTTTTCTTTTTAAAATCCCTTTCTATATTATGGCTTCAGCGTGTTGAAGGTTTTTAATTTTTCTTTTTCAGAAGTTAGCCTGTTGAACCCTAAGACACTGCAATTTACTAATCAGGTTTTATGTTATTATAATTATATTCTAATAGTTTATATGATATAACTGGTGTTACAGTTACTCGAGTAATCAGTGAGTAGAGTTAAAATTCTGAATTAGTTGTGTTCTCTTTTGAAGAGATTCATGGCTTCCCTTGGAAAGGCATGAATATTTCTCTGTTCTCTACCAGTTAACAGAGCAGACTCTTGACTTGAGTAGCAGCCAGTCTAGAAGAAAGACTACTCTTAATTCAAAGCTGTAGAAAAAGCAACAGGAAACCATGCCACTGTTTTTTCCCAAGCAGTCATGGTAGATTACTTTTACTCAGCTATGTATTTAATAACAGGGTAGACTGGGATTTCTAGCCTTAGAAAAAAGCCAGTTTACTACTCTGAATTCAAAACCAGGTAATAAGGGAACTGGTGACCATTCCACTATTTTTTACCAAGTAGTCATAGCAGATTACTTTTACTCAACTATGAATGAAATAGCAAGGTAAATTAGGTTTTCTAGCCTTGGAGAGAATCCAGTTTAGAAAAAGGATTACTCTTAATTCAAAACTGTAGAAATGACAACGGGAAACCACTGCATCATTTTTTCCAAGCAGTCATGGCAGATTACTTTTTCACAGGTATAGATTAAATACCAAGGTAGGCTGGGATTTCTAGCTTTGGGTAGAAGCCAGTCTAGGTGTAGAATGGCTCTTAATTCAAAACTGTAAAAAGTCAACAGGAAACCATGCCGTTATTTTTTTTTTCCTAAGCAGTCACGGTAGGTTGCTTTTCCTCAGCTATGGATTAAATACCAAGGTAGACTGGGATTGCTAGAAGCCAATCTAGAAATAAGACTACTGTTAATTCAGAACTATGTAGAATACAATAAGAAACTACATCGCTGTCTCTCCCAAAAGGTTTTGGCAGTCTGAAGATAATAAAATAAAGGGATTGGTGGAGAGCCATGATCACCTATGTACTGATGGGACATTGCTTTAAGAAAATGAAATATTGTGATGTCTAGTCTGCTTATTTCATAACAGTTCTAGCTTCTATTGCTGACATTTAAACTAATGGGTTTCAGAATCTCAGGCTACATTATTAACCTTTTGATCTACAATTTTTAAAAACATTTTTTCCTCTGTCTAGAATTGTCTTTCAGTAATTTTCCCCTCTTTACTCATGGGCACCTGAACAAATGGTTAGAATATTTGTTTTCCAACCATGAGACCTGAGTTTGAATCTTACCATGATTGATTTGTTAAAGTCACAAGACCTCGTGAGCAAGGGTTTGAGCATGCCAGCCTTGTTCAGACTGTTGATCATGTCAGATAAGCTCTCTCCCAGAAACTATAACTAATATTCATAGGCATAGTTGCAGTATAATCTATCTGTATGTTCTGTGGGTGTTGAACAAACACAAATGTACCTGAGCAGAAGTCAGCAACAGAGATTGGCTAGCTGCCCTTATAGACAGACATACAGCCAGCATGTCATGTACTTATTACTGATGTTGTCACCTTTTGTACTTAAATTGTTACCTTTCGTAATCAAGGCTTATGACCACATTGCATTGAAACACCAGTTCCTGTATGGCTGTCAACATTAAGCAATGTCAAGCTTGGTGAGTATCTAGATGGGTGACCACTTGGGAATACCAAGTGCTATAAAACTGTTGATAATGACTCAGAATTGTTAATCTAAGAGTTTAGTTCTAATTCATATAATTTTGTTAAATTCACTTATGCACAAATTCCATTGGGAAAGGTATGACACCATCTCTTTTCTTCATAGTTATGGGTTAATTAGTAAAACTTGTATCACTAAATCAATATTCACCATTAAAAAAAAAAATCCTTACCATTTTAAAAATAATTTCTAGCTTTAAACAATCTGCAAATGGTTTATAAGCCTTATAAAATGAATCAATCTATTAAATATTGCTTAGCTACATAGGCATGTTTTTTAGATTTATTTACATTCACTGGAATAAATGTATAGAAACTACCATGGCCATAAAGTGAAGGGTCAGTTTATATATTGATTGTAATACAGAATTGATCCCACATTTTATATCCAAATTAGAATTTATTGTTTGTTTATCAAATTCTGATTAGGTATTAATCCATCTCTTCTCTCACCAGTTATGGGTTAATTAGTAAGACTTATATCAGTAAATAATTATTACCCCCCCCCCACCCCCAATCTTACAATCTAAGTAAAAGGGGTTGATAAGCCGCAAAAATGAATGAATCAATTTTATACTTAAATTGTCACCATTTATACTAATCTAAAATTCCTCTTTTCTCACTCCTAGTTATAATTCTCATCCTAGGAACCAAACATCTATATTTAAGAATTGGAAATTTAAATCCAAACAATGTCTAAAGAAAGTTGATAAGTTTAATTTGGGATGAGATGCAAAAATGTCAAGATTATTCCTCAGTTGCCAATGAATGAAAGAAGTAAAAGCAAGTACTCTCATGTTTTCCATCAAGTGATTAGGCTTTAATAATTAGAATGTATTTTTGTTATTGTGATGAATATTTTTTTTTTTCTCAGTTTTGGTCATGTATACTTTGACTGTCTCATAAAATACTTGTAATTTTAAGCGGGCCATACAGCTCATATTCTCATGGATATAAAACAAATAAAGTTTAAAACCTGGTATGTCCTTCTCCTTCCCATTGACAAAAAGAAGAAAGATTATATTGAATCAATTGCTCAGTTTGCTGTAGGACAGTTAGTTCACTTTGATGTGCTAAATAATTTTACTCAACAGGATATATCTTACACATTTATAAGCCTACCATTTGTCTATGATTTTATGAATTTAAGTGCAGTACGAGAATGATTAATGAATTTTATATGCATTGATTCTATGTTGACAGTAATTAATGATTCTCTCTCTAAAACTATGAAATGATGTAAAATAAAATGCTGAATAGGTCAAGATATCTTATTGAATTTTGGACAACTGGTTGGCTTGTGAAAAAAATCCCCCTTCTCTTCTTAAAAAAAATATGGGAAACTTTTTTTAAATAAGTGAATGTATTGTATTTTCAAATTTTTCAAATTTTCAGCATAAAGAGAGGTTCTATTATACACAAGTATGTGTTTTCAGAAATGTTTACTCAGCTTAAAAAAAAAAAGAAATCTCTTATTTGAAACAATAAGATTGCAAATGCATTCTGTTAGCACAGTAGATAATAAAACACAAAGTAGTCAGGCATTGACAACAATTGCTTACAAAAGGTATTTGATATTTTTTTTTTTTTTTTTTTTTTTTATAAGCGTTTCACCCCGAGCAAGGCATGTCACTGCCACTACTGTGCAGGGGGCTACGTAGAGTGGAGAAAGGCTGGTTAAATATAGGAAATAACAGAGGGTGGGTGATAGGCGGGTGTGGATACCGAGAATGAGGGTTGGGTAGATGAGAGTGTTGTGAGAATAGTTGGGAGTTAGTGTGATAGGAGGTGTCTATTGACCCTACATTTAAACACCTGGAGATTGTAACTGTCGGGAAAGCAGACTTGTGGAAGGGAGTTCCACAGGTGGGAAGCGCGAGAAAAGAAGCTGTTGGAGTAGAATTTACGGTTACATCTTATTTGTTTAACTGTAAAAGGGTGGGACCTAGTTGCTAATCTAGTATCTCGTGTAAATTCGTGCTTGGGCGGCACCAGTGATCTAAGCTCATCGGAGCAGAAGCCATGAAAGTACTTGTAGAAGAGGCACAGGGAAGCTACATCACGCCGGTGTGAGAGCGGCTGCAGCCGGTCTGCCAAGTCAGTATCAACCACGTTACAGATCCTCCTTTGTATTTTGTCAAGAAGCCCAAGGAGAGCAGCAGGGGCACCCGACCAGATATGGCAGCAATATTCAATACACGGGCGGATGGTAGATATGTCAGTCATATTTGTTTGTCTCTTCATTCTTAATGTTAGCAATTTTCTTTATTCTTCATTCTTAAGGAAAGAATTTTTTTTTTCATCGTATATTAATATATATAAATATAATAAAATCATATTAAAGAGAAAAATATGATTAATTAACACCTTAAAATGTGTTACCGGGAATGTCTAGTTAGCACCTTTTCTCGAAAATATGTTTTGAAATGGAAATTAGAGAAACATGCCTTGGCTAAATATTCAATTCATTTCTATTCTTTAATATCATGAAAAATTAAATATTTTGATGAAATATATGTATGATAGTAAGATTTTAATGGATAATATGGTGCAACTTTAAAAAAAAAATTACTTAGGGATGGTTGTATAGGATTGTATTATGCTCAAGGGTGTAATTTATTCCTTGTTTTTAAATTCAGAAACATGGGTTCGTATTATACACAAGATAATACAGTAGTTTTAGCAAAATAGAAGTCAAGTTCTTGTATGCTTCTAGATCACTTTTGGGCAAGATTAACACTCTTCAGTCAGTTAAGTGCCATATGTGATACACACTTGGATGATCATGTCTTTTCTGAGACATGACTGACTAGGCAGAAGATTTTTTCCGCTGTAGGTTGCCATTTCTTTCAGTAGCAGACTGTTGCCAACCAAGGCTATAGAATCCAGTCTGTTGCCAACCAAGGCTATAGAATCCAGTCTGTTCTGCTATGCAACCCATAGCTGTGGGAAGGGACTTCAGGCTGCTTTTGAATTTAAGTTTTTATTCTCTTAGATTGACTGCCACCCAAAGCTATAGAACCCAGTCTGTTCTATTATTTGTCCATAGCTGTGAAGAGAAGAGATGGATTCATACTTTTCCCAAGGGTATAAACATGTAAGTGAATGTAATGAACTTAACTGGAATTCAAACTCGGCTCTCTGATTCCTCAATCCAAGCTGCTATCCATTACTCCACCATGCCCCCTAATAAGCACACATAATAATAAGAAAAAAAGAAGAGGTGGATTCATACCTTTCCCAAGGGTATTCGCATGCTATACCAGGATTTTATCATTCAAGCTTTTGAATGTTATAAAAATGGAAGGCTATCTGACAACTGATTGAAATTGATCTTTACTGATTACTTGTGATTAATAGTTTACAATGTAAGCCTAAGTAGTTATTATGGCCAACTTTTTATCTTTTATATGAAAGAGAGCTTGTTTTTGTTGTTTTAACAAAGAACAGCTATCATTAATATCAGTTTAATAATTTTTATCATGTCAGAGAAAATGAAAATTTATTTTTTATAGCTGTGTTATAAAACAATTTACTTTCATCTGACATGTTTCAGATATTGGGAACAAGTCTCAAATGAGATATAATGTATCTTCCCTCTGTTTTTTCTGCCAATATTTGCATGGCAACTGCTCTGACAAGCTTTTTTCCTGGGTACCCTGATCACATGAATTTAAGTGTACTATGCGTTCCAGAAGCTGAGTAAAGTATTAAGACACAGGAAAATTTCAGTAGAAACAAAGAAAGTGCTAGATTGCTATGTGATGTCAGTTCTTCAATACAGCAGTATATGCTGGGCAATATCATCGAAGATGAGGAAAAAACTTGAAGCAGCGGAAATGTGGTTCTACAGAAGGATGCTACAGATATCATGGATCAAGCATGTGAGCAATAATGAGGTGTTGGAAAGAATGACAATGAAAAGGAAGTTAATAGTGAGCATCAGGAAGAGACAACTGAAGTTCCTGGGACATGCAATGAAGAAGGAGGGCTTGGAGAACTCGATACTAACAGGCCAGACAGAAGGAAATATTAATAATATCTTAATTTCCTTTTCGTTTCCATAATTTTCAAAACCTCGTCATTGCTCACATGCTCGGTCCACAATATCTGCAGCATCCTTTAAGTTTTCCCTTCATCTTTGTTGATCTAAAAATTGATATTTATGGCTGAAACTTTATTTTGATATTTCAATAATTTTATTTGAAGTTTAATTTTTTAGTATTTAACAGTTTAAAATAAATGTAGTTATTATAAGTGCATAAATTGGAGTTTTTTTTAAAGAATATTTTAAACTCTAATTTATTGTTTTATTGCTATTTTAATATTGCATTTTTCCTGCTAGAAAAAAAAGTCAGATGCAAAAAATTTAACAATTTTAAGAAAGAATAATAATAACAATATTAACCACTTTGTGTTTGGTCCTTCAATCTTGATTCTGAAGGAACCCAAGGACGTTAAGATTGAGCAGTATATTCATTGTAATACTGACATATCTTCCAAAAATGCCGAAAAATGGTAGGAACTGTCGTAGAAAACTACAAGGTCATTATTCTTTTGGCAATTTACCATTTATACTGATAGATGGAGCAATTTTTTAAGATTTAATGGATTTTATTTTTTAATCTAAAAATATGTCTAATTAAAAAATAAATCAATTTTTTACAAATTGCTTTATGTTCTGGATATGAAAACTGAGTGTATATACCTTTTAAGAAATCTGAACAAGTGAGTGTGCTTTAAATGCAAATAGAACCTTGCTTGATTAGGAATCTCTTCATAGCCAGTCGGTTAAAGCAAACTGGATCAGATGGTGGTTTCTCCTGGGAATGGAGATGCAAATTCGAGCTCTCAAGGTAAGAGCATTTCCTTTAATAAGTTTCCTCAAGTGTGCAGGCCAGTAGACAAAATAAATGCTGTTTAAAATAAAATGTTGCAGAAGGCGATTTTGTTTAGCAACAGCGCAAACAATCAGATCAGCCTTAGGTATCCATCACTTTTCTATCTCGATGTCCATAAGTATAAAACCAGCTGATAATATCTAATAAGTAATGCTAAAAGACATATAATACCACTGAGGTTGTATTTATAGTGTTTTATATTTCTGTATTTTTCCATAAAGGTGTATTTATAATGATAGCATTGGATTGTAATTATAATACAGGGTGTCCCAAAAAATTGACATCATTTTCTAGTCTAATAACATAGCCAATTATGCTACTGAAATAGCCACCACGTTCACCTGACTTAACACCTTGTGACTTTTTTCTTTAGGACTATATGAAAAGACAGGTCTCTATCTGCTCTGTTCCTACAAGCCTAGAGGAACTTTTCAGCTTAGAAAATTAGAGAGACCGACTTACTGATCGACCGTTCATATATTTCCACATATAAGACAACCTTTAAATACTAAAAAACACCCTTAAAAATTGGGGATCATCTTATACTTCTTTTTTGTGGCATGTCTCTTCAGGACGTAGGTGACCATGGCCCTCCACATTTTCCAGTTTATTGTAGCTCTTAATAAGTTTTGTCTTGTTATTTCTGCCAAACCCTGTTCTGTCATCCATTTGCTCAAGCCCATCAAGTATGTCAGGTGCTGTTTTTCCCTGTTCCTCTTTCCCTCTACATGCCCTGCAAATATTGGATTCTCCAATCCCTTGTTCTGAATTATGTGTCCCAGAAATTTCAACTGTCTCTTCCTGATGTTAAGTATCAGTTTCTTTCTTTTTTTTTTTAATCATATCACTCCGAGCAAGGCGGTAACACCACTGAAGGGCAGGGGGCTACGTAAGAATGAAAAGATTGGAAAAGAGAAAGCCGGAAACCACATCCTAAGCAGGGAACAAGGGATGAGCCTCTTCACCTGTTCAATAGATGTGGGTGGAGTGTGAACCGGGCAATAGTTTAGTCTATCTACTCCAATTGAGGAAAAAATAAATAAATAAATAAAAGAGTGGAGAAGAGAAAGCCAGAAACCACATCCTAAGCAGCGAACAAGGGATGAGCCTCTTGTTTGGATCCTTCACTTGCAATTGACATTTTGGGTCTCTTTTTTTACTGATGACCACATATTCAGTTTTCTTGTAGTTTATGTTTAGTTCTTTCTTTTCGCTTTCTTTAGCTACCTTCTGTAGGTCTTGTAGTTTCCTTTCTGTGTCTTGTTTGATTTTAGTATCCCCAGCCTGTAGTTGGCATTTTGGTCTCCTCTTTTTAGTGATGACCATGCATTCAGTTTTCTTGTAGCTTATGTTTAATCATTTCTTTTCCTTTTGCACATTTCTAAACAAAAGAACTTAAATTCTCACTGATGTTTGTCAACAAGCTAACCTCGACCTGAGTGCGATAACCAATAACATACGTGAAAAGATTCACATTATCAAATAAACTGATAATAAAAGTAATAAAACCATTTCTATCATGTATATTACTGCAAAAATATCCTAATAAATTGTCTATTTGAAGAATTATTCCTCATTCTTGAAATCAACTTGTACCCATGAAAGCTCAGCTGAGAAAATGTGAACACCTAGTTATGAACTTCAAACATTTTCTCACTGATGTGATCTGGTGTCCCGTTGTCTTTTCTACAAATATTCTCATGGCAACTACTCTGGCAAACTTTTTTTTCCTGGTGCCCCGTCTACGTGAATTTAAGCGTACTACTACATTTGCACCTAGGTCCCACCCTTTTACCATTGAACTAGTTAAATGTAATCACCACTTCTACTTCAACAGTTTCTTTTCTTACACTTTGCAACTGTGGAACTCCCTTTCATTTACTTGTTTCCCTGATAACTGCAATCTCCAAAAATTTAAATGCAACATCAATTACCATCTTCTATTTTCTTGAATCCCATTCATTCTTTATCCTTTTTTTAATACCCTCTGTACCCAGTCTTTTCTCTTCCTTGATAGCTACAATCTCCAAAAATTTAAAAGCAATGTTAATTGCCATCTTCTATCTTCTTGAATTCCATTCATCTTTTATCCTTTCTTTAATACCCTCTGTACCCAGTCTTTTCTCTTCCTTGATAGCTACAATCTCCAAAAATTTAAATGCAACATCAATTACCATCTTCTATCTTCTTGAATCCCGTTCATTCTTTATCCTTTCTTTAATACCCTCTGTACCCAGTCTTTTCTCTTCCTTGATAGCTACAATCTCCAAAAATTTAAAAGCAATGTTAATTGCCATCTTCTATCTTCTTGAATCCCATTCATCTTTTATCCTTTCTTTAATTAAATCCCTTGCACCCTAGTTATGTTCCCACCTTGCTTGGGCTGAGATAATTAAAAAAACGGAAAAGAAGTGGAAGAATCAGTATTTACAAGAAATTTTGTGATGAAATGCAAACAAAACATTGGTGAAATAGAATTGGTTTTGTTATTTTGAATTTCTAAGGATACAGTAAGTAACATTTCCAATAATATCAGCTTTATATGATCAACGATCGCTTGTGTTATACTACTATAAATTTATGAAAATTTACTATATTTTGGACCTTGTCTTATTTAAAAGTTGCCTTATATATGGAAATATGCAATAGTTTATCCTGAATTATTAGTTAGTGAAGTTTTCAAGGTTCAGGTAAAAAATGATTGAAAAACCTCAAAGAACTTAAAGTAATTTCTCTGACTCTCAACTGGAACTATTTCTGAAAATCAAACTTTTGGATAGCTCATTGAATATGAATTATTTTTTTTTAAACACTTCATCCCAAGTAAGGGAATGAAGCCTCTAAGATGCAAAACATTCTTGATTGTGAGAAAATATGAAAAAAAAAGTTATTAAGGCACGAGAACAATAAAAGAAAAGAAATTAAGAAGAGGGAAGATAGCAATAATTGATATTGCATTTAAATTTTTGAAAATTAAAGTTGACTGGAAAGCCAGAAGCTGGAAGAGAATTCCATTTGCGAGAGAAGAAACCTTTAGCATAAAACTTACAGTTACATCTAGCTATTGCAACAGTAAAATGATAAAACCTTGCTGCCAGTCTAGTCAGTCAGTCAGTTAAGTGTCATACGTGATACACGCTTGGGCGATCATGTCTCGAAAGAGACATGACTGACTGGGCAGAAGATTATCCCGCAGTAGGTTGCCATTGCTTTCTGCCAGTCTAGTACTGGGCTTAAATTCATAAAGTTTAGGTGCCAAAAAGTAGGGTTCATCAGAAAAATTACCAGAAAGAAGCTATGTTACAGCAGTGGAAAAGTGATTGAAGCTGAGATGCCCGGTCAGAACTTATAACATAGCAGATTCTTTTTTTATTTTATTTTATGAAGAATCTTCAAATATATAGCAGAAGCACCAGACAAGATATGGCAGCAGTATTCTATGAATGAAGAAATGGTAGACTTATAAATGTGCAAGATAGCTTCTGGCAAGAAAAATTGTCTAGCATGATACAAAAAGACATTTTTAAGCTGCAGACTTAGCAAACTTTCTACTTCACATCAGCAGAAAACATTTTACTTAAATAATTTAGTTTTTGGAGTAATAAATCTTGATGAAGAGAAAATAAAATTAAAAAAAAGCATAACAAAAACAAAACTGATCAAACATTTCAAGTTTAAAGACTTTTTTTTTTTTAATCATATCACCCCGAGCAAGGTGGTAATGCCACTGATGTGCAGGGGGCTACGTAAGAGTGGAAAGATTGGAAAAGAGAAAAGCCGGAAACCCCATCCTGAACAAGGGATGAGCCTCTTCACCTGTTCAATAGATGTGGGTGGAGTGTGAATCGGGCGATAGTTTAGTCTCTCTACTCCAATTGGGGGAAAAAAAAAAGAAAAAAGTGAAAAGATTGGAAAAGAGAAAACCGGAAACCACATCCTAAACAGGGAACAAGGGATGAGCTTCTTCACCTGTTCGATAGACATGGGTGGAGTGTGAACCGGGCGATAGTTAGATCTATCTACTCCAATAAAGAACAAAATAATTACTGTTGTCTATTTATTTATATCTTTTGTGTCATACTGTATAGTGCTAAGGAAGGTAAATCAAATTAAGATTGTAAATTTATGAGTGTTTATTTCCTTTAGTCATTATAATAATCTATTCAAATAAAATATTTAGCTCTATTTTGATAAAATTAGTTACCAAGCAACATGGGTAAATTTTCGTTTTAGGTCCCGAAAGCTTTTCCCCCCTTCAAATTTATCTAAAATAGCATTATTCCTATGCAAATGTATATGCTGAACTTAAATCAACAATTAGTTATTGAAGAAACCTACCTTTATTGATCTGAATGTCCAGAAAAATATTGAACTACATTTTGTCTCCCGTAACTCTAACGCAGTCATGTAATTAACTGCTGAATGACTTTCGGCGTAGGACAACAACTTTCGGTCTATTTTCAGCCTATTTATTTCCTTTACTTCCTGTAATGAAAGTAATACGCGATTTTTTTTCGACACGTATTACTTTCATTACAGGAAGTAAATAGGCAGAAATTTCAGTAAAGGCAGTAAATAGGCTGAAATTTGTGCCTATGCCGAAAGTCATTCTGCAGTTAATTACATGACTTCTTGAGTTACAGGAAACAAAAAGTGTGAGATGAAGTTTGATTTTTTTTTTCTGGTTGTTAAGATCAATAAAGGTAAATTTCTTCAATAACTAGCTGTTGATTTGAGTTCAGCATATACATTTGTAAAGAAATAATGCTATTTTGGATAAATTTGAAGGGGAAAAAGCCTTTGGGACCTAAAACGAAAATTTACCGCAAAATGAATCATTTAATTTCTTAGACTGTAGTTTTATTTGTTCAGTTCTTTCTTGCCTGGCATGTTGTCTGCATAGTGATCATCTTGTTTCAACTTGGTCTTGAAATAGACCTTGTTGTCACGTTATTCCTCTTTTGAGAGGTGCTTCTATTTCAAGTTACTGCTATATTAAACACATACATATTTTTAACATGAAAAGATATTGAGCAAAAATAATTTATTTAAATGCCTAGAGTAATCAATGAATCATTGATATCATTGAACATTTGCAAATTATAAAGGCAATGAATTAATTAAACCAGGGGTCAGCAACCACTGGACCAGATCTGGTCTGTCAAGGATTTTTGTTCAGCCAGTCAACTTAACACCTGGGCACTAATAATCTCATTCATTTTTAAAGCAAGTGGCAGGAAAAAAATATCTGTTCCAATGAATCAGCCTACAATGCAACAAACTTTGAAACCAATATTTCATTCCAAATCAACTGCTGATTTCTAGAAGAAATGTTTTGTCATGCAGAAAATAAAATCCCATTAAATAATACGAAAATGAAAGTATCACAATTTGGACATACATAAGCTTTTGATAAACTTTTTTCAAAAATGAAATATGCTAAACTATGGCTTTTTTTTTTTTTTTTTTTTTTTTTAAATCATTTCACCCCCAAGTAAGGTTTTATACTGCCACTGTTGCACAGGGGATTACATAGGGAAAAGTGATGAAAGAGGTGTTAGTTATAAGAAATGTCAGGAGGAGGGTAATAGACGGATGAGAATACTGAGAATGGGGGTGGAGTAGATGGAAAAAAGAGTTTGAGAGAATGGATGCGAGTTAGTGAGATAGGAGATGTCTATTAACCTCCATATGATTTCGGAATCTGTTGCCATAATCACCGTCTTCAGTTCTTTGGTATTACAAAGAGTTGGTCTCTCAGTCAACCTTACTTCTCACATAATAATCAAGTGGGTTGCATTTTGTGGAGTTAATTGGCAAGATATAAGGGGTAATGTAGTTGCATGACAGTGTTCTCCTGCTTGTTTGGCATGGTGCAGTGTCTTGTTACCAGACATAAGGTCTTCCAACAGCCATTCTCTTGATCCAGGACAGCACTACCTACTCAAGACACTTGATGTAGGCCTCCATGTTGAGTTTGAAGACCTGAGAGAAGATAAATAGAGGCATAATTTTGCCATCACAAGCGATCACTTCAAACACGATGATGTTGACTGGATACATTATTCAAATCTTTCCAAATCCTCCACAGTGTCCTTCGATTAACACCTAAACACTCTGAAATATTTGTATTGGAGCTTCTAGTGTGAATGTCAGGCAGCATAAAATTCTGTTTTCAAAATTCTGTGGGAAGATTAATAGAGGCATAAACATTGCCACCAGTAGTGGTCACATGATTTTTTGGTTGTTTTGTTTAATGGTACATCAACCTCAGTGGATCATTTATTACCAACTAAATTTTATTTATTTATTGCTGGTAATACCTTTTTCTTTCAACAATTTATTGTTTGTTTTTTTTTTTAATTTTTTTTTTAATACAAGTTTTGTGTCTGGTAATACTTTTTTCTTTTCGAGTATCAAGATTCATTGGGATTTGTTTTTTAAGGGTAGGGTCCCCAAGTCCTACTCTGTTATTTAACCCATAACTGGAGGGAAGGAACAGATTAATACCTTTCCAAGGGTACCAGTGCTTAAGTGAATGCAGGGCTATTCAACTGGAATTCGAACTCGGCTCACCGATTTCTCTTTCCGAGCCGATATCCACTGCACCACAATGCACATCTGTCACTAAACACTTACAGCACCTGGTATTCCCAAGCAGTCACCCATCTAAGTACTGACCAGGCTTAACGTTGCTGATCGAGTGAGAACCGGTGTATTCAACATGATGTGGCCGTAAGCCCAGTGGTCACTTGAAACACCTTCGTAATAACCACTGAACTCATCTAAATCTGACTGAATTCTCTGCACTGTCCTCAGATTGACATCCAAACACTCTGAAATATTTATATTGGATCTGGTGTGAATTCCAAGCAGTACAGCATGCCATTTTATAAATTTCTGGTATAGTAAATTGCGTCTTGGTGCTCTTTTTTTTTCTCACAGATAGTTCCCAACTGACCCTACTATACCTGTGCAGTGAACAAAATCTAAAACAAACAATGTACATGCACAAAATAAATAAAAAAATGTAAAACGATGGCAATTTAATCATCCACCTGTATCATATTTACTTTGTTGTTTTTTATTTTAAACCTTCAAACCAAATCAGCCTTTTGGATAAAGTGGTTTGAGGTTAAGACAATTTATTATGGTACATTTTCTATCATGATCCTTCTCTGAGACACTGCATAGCTTTCATAACCCTGAATCAAACAGTTCATTGGCATTTGTTTTAGTTTGATCTTTGCTTTATTGACTTTCAGTCCATTCTTTAAAAAATTCTCTTTCATTGCATGTGGTTCACTGTCCTGAATCTATCTTACATATCTATAAGTCTACCATTCATCCATGCCTAGAATATTGCTACCATTTACAATCCAGTGCCCCTGCTATTTATTTTGCACTCTTTGATGAAATCTAAAAAAGAATCAGCAATATTATTGATCTTGATCTGACAGCTCTGTTTTTGCTATAAATACTTTCACGGTCATTTTTTGAATGATTTTTTTTTTTACTATGGTACCGAGATTTTTTAAATTTAAGTGTAGTAATAGACTGACGTCGAAATCTCATCAATTTACTTTTAAACTGGCTAGATATAACTGTAAATTTTATGTTAACAGCTTTTTTGCATTTCTTGCTGGTGGAACTCTCTTCTGGCTCTATGCTTTCCAGGAAATTTTAATCTGTAAAAATTTAAATGCAATGTCAATCACTATCTACTGTCCTGATTACTCTTTCCTCTTCTTGCGCATTATTAATATTTCTGTTTCTAATTCTCTCACACTTGTAAACTACTTGTGTCTGAGTGGCTTTATTGCCTTGCATTAAAAAATAATCTTAATATTGAAACTTTCCAATTTACTATCATTTTTGAGGGTGCAGGTACATTAGTATTTATGGAAACAAAACACTGAACAAAAAAAATCTGAACTCTAATTTTTTGTTTTAATTAATATAATAATATCAAAAGTTAAAAAAAACAAAAAGAAAAGATCACAGATCTAGAGGATTAATTCCTTTTATTGTTCATTAAACATGGCTGAACTATTTTCAGGTCAAAGTCCAATGGTCATATGTCATTTACCCTCTCTTTGTATTGGATTATATTTTTGTTGGTCACAAATAAATATGGGTCAAGCTGTTCTTCCTATTTATTTATTATCATCTGTTCAGATTTGATTTTTTTAATTCATTGTAAACCCGGAGCAAGCTTTAGCAGTTGGGTTAAAATATTACTTCAGGTTTTATTTATCAAGAAATATATATATATATATATATATATATATATATATATATATATATTTACACATTTGTAAATATTCAACCCTAATTTAATGCTTTCATTCATTCATTATCTTTCACAAACAAAACTGACTTTCTACTCATAAGAATATTAAATTATAAAAACTTAGTGTGTATATATTTTCTTATCTTATATGTACATCTTGTACATGAAAAGATATAGATATATTTGTATACCAGTGCTGTGGACTTGCTTTCTAGAATTGGTAAGTTTGTTAGTTTTAATTACCATTCTACAGGTGATCTAACATCTCTGTTGTTTTTTTTCTCTGAATAATTCTGTAGTTTTCTGATTTGCATTCATCTTTTATTGTGTATTTTATTTCTTGCCAATATTTTTTAAAATTCTATCCTTATTTTCATTAATAAGTCATGTTTGTCACTTCTGAGTTCCAGCTCCTTGGTTATTCATTTTCTTTTCAGTGCTGTATTTCCCAACATCAAAGATATTCTATAAATTCCCACCAAAAAAAAAAATACATCTTTAAAATTTAAAACTACAGGTGACCATTTCTAATTTTACATAACTCATTAATGCTTACTGTCCCATTTTTGAGATTGTAGTTAATTAGTAATTAATTATTGTAACGACTTATAGGGATCAGCAGGCTTGGTACAAGAGTCCTGTGACTCCCCCCCAATCTATGATACAGCCTACCCTTATGATACAAATCTATCATATAGCCCAGCCCCATATGATATGGGGCACTCAGGAATCTATGACCTCTCCAATCTATGATAACCCCTAATCAAATCTTATAAATAGTACTTATATAAAATACAAATTTTATAGTTACCTGATTTTATAAACTTTTAATTAATACCAGGTTATTTTTTAGAAATTTAAAATTGATAACAGATGTTCATTTTAACTTTTATGATTAATGCTGGATTTTATGGTGGATATTAATAGATTAATTTATATTTATTTATTCAAAGTTGCGCAATTTACTAGGGTGCCTCTCTGAGGCTGGAATGTCTTCAGCATTAGGAAATCCAGTTTGGGTATGATTTTTATCTGCTCACTTTGTCAGAGAGATTTTAGATTTATTATTAGAGTTCTAATTGGCTCGGAACGAGAAACTGGGGAGCCAAGTTCGAATTCCAGTTGAATCCATTGCATTAACTTACGCACAAATACCTTTGGGAAAGGTATTAATCCATCTCTTCCCTCCAGTTATAGGCTAAATAGCAGGACAGATTGGGTTCTATAGCCTTGGTCGGCAACCAGTCTACCACAGAAAGCAATGGCAACCTACTGCGGGATAATCTTCTGCCCAGTCAGTCATATCTCGAAAACGACATGATCGCCCAAGTGTGTTTCACGTATGGCACTTAACTGACTGAATGATTATCAACCCGATTCTTTGGTTTGGGTCTTCCTGATAAGGGTGGTGCCATCTTTATAGCTCTTTTTGAATTTGTTTTTTCCTAACAAATCATTTTTGCTTAGTTTGAAACACAGTCACAGGTCACTTACACTTTCCATTGTTTCTAAACTGCCTCTCATTTAAGTTCTGTTTAGACTCAGTGATGCTTAACTTTGATAATCAGATAAACATATTTACTCAACATGGTTTAGTCTTGGCATAAGGCCACAGAAGTGGTGTATAGTGTGGAAGGAGGATTTTCTTGCTCATAAATTTACCATGATTGAGTTCCCTTTCTGCTTTAGTTTTTTCTTATGTATGAAATGTATTCTTCCTTAAAATATGATTTGTAAACAATATGTCTGCAGTAGAGAAGCAGTAATAATTGTTTAGAATTTCCTTTTAGAAATGGGTCTTACAACCATATCACATTGAAACATCAGTTCTTGTAAGATCACCAAAGTTAAGCAACATTGAACCTGGTCAGTACCTAGTTGAGTGACTGCTTGAAAATATCAGGTGCTGTAAGCTTTGATGTGCAGGTGGTGTAATGGATAACAGCTTGGAATTGGAAATTTGAGATACAAGTTCCAATTCCAATCGGGTACGTTATATTCACTTATGCGTAAATACCTTTGAGAAAGGTATGAATTCATCTTTTCTCCCCACACGTATGGGTTAATTATTCGAACTTGTATCAGTAAATCCTTATCTCACAAAAATTCCTTTAATCTAAAAATATTTTCTGGCTTTAAATAACCTGTAAAGGGTTGATAAGTCATAAAAATCAATCTTTTAGAATACATTCTGCAGTTGAAAACTGTTATAAGTTCTTGAATAATTCCAGAGATTTTGAGTAAATTATTTGGTAACTTACAAGACCCCCTCCCCTCCCACCTATTTACATATACAACATTATGGAGTTAAGTTAGGTGTAAATTGATGTAAGTTAGGTATAAGTTCATGTAAGTTAGGTGTAAATTAAAATATACAACATTATGGAGTTAAGTTAGGTGTAAGTTCTTATAGTCTGTGGTGTCTGCATCAGCTTTGTATATAAAACTCTCTGTTTACACTGAATATTACTGTATTATAGTATTAGGCTAGGATCAAGTATTAGTTGCCTATAGAATCTAGGTAAACTGTCAGTCAGTTAAGTGTCTTACATCGTTTGGGTGATCATGTCTCGAAAGAGACATGACTGACTCAGCAGAAAATTTTCCCATAATAGGTTGCAATTACTTTCTGCAGTAGACTATTTGCCATCCAAGGATATAGAAATCAATCTGTCCTGCAATTTAACCCATAATTGATTTAACCAAAAACTGAAGGAAGAACAAGACATACACTAATTTTCAAAATTATATGTATGTGTGTGTGTGTGTGTGTATATATATATATATATATATATATATAACCGTTTCACTCCAAGCAAGGCACATGAGGGGCAGTACACCCCTCATGTGCAGGGGGTTACAATGAGAGGAAAGGGAAGACAGAAATGAAAATGGTACTGGTGACATCGTAGAAAGAGTAAGAGAGAGGTGGGAGTCAAGGAGATAGAAAATGCTTATTGGCATTATATTTAAACTTTTGGAGATTGTAGCTGTCACAGAAGAAAGTATGGGGAAGAGAGTTCCACAGGTAAGAAGTGTGAGAAAAGAAACTGATAGAGTAGGATAGGCAGTCACATTTGCCCATTTGCATGAATAAATTCATGAGGGTGGGACACCAGGGAATGAAGCTTATCAGAGCAGAAGCTGTGAAAATACTTGTAGAAAAGACAGAGTGAAGCCACAGTCTGTTGATGAGAACGTGGCTGAAGATGAGCTACCAAATCAGGATTGATTACATTGCAGATCCTCCTTTGAATTTTGTCAAGAACTCTTGAGATGAACAGCAGGAGAACCTGGCAACAGTATTCAATGCCACAGACAAATGGTAGATTTATAAATGTTCAAGATGTATTCCGACAAGAAAAACTTCCTGGCTCAGCATAGTGAACCAACCTTCTTAGCAGTAGATGTACCTATTGATTTGATGTATTCATTCCACTTGAGATTGGCTGAGAGGGTGAGGCTGAGGAGGTGCAGTTTATTGCTTTCGGGAAGACTAATGTGGTCCATATTAATGGAAGGTAGGAAAGCAGCTTATCATATATATAATCTCAGAGACGTGCCACCTAGTTAAGCAAAGTAGACAGTGCCTACCCTGAATAAAATAGATCAGCAGCTATATTTTTCTTCTATGGCACAATACACACCTAATCCAACAAAATTATGAAGGTTACTTTTATCATTATGTATAAAAGGCAAAATATTTTTTTTTATAGATTTACTGCATAAAAGTGACAAGCTGCCTTCCATGAGTAATCACTAATGGCATGTGCCTTATATATATATATATATATATATATATATATATATATTATTTTCAATCCTCTGTATTTATTTTTGTGTGTGTGTGTCTCTCTCTCTCTCTCTCTCTCTCTCTCTCTATATATATATATATATATATATATATAAATGTAAAAGAATGAAGAATAAAATTGAAATGTTCAAAACATTAACTTAAAACAGGGCTCAGCATAAAAATACAGGAATAAATATTTATTATTCAACTTTTATATTAGAAAATGTAAATAAATAATACAAAATTGTACATCAGTATCAAAACAAAATGTACAATTTTATAGTAGTTATTTACATGTTCTAATGTAAAGTTGTGTGTGTGTGTGTGTGTTTTTATATATATATATATATATCCAGGTAAAAAGAACCAACAGTTTTACAATTCAGAGTTCTCTGGTATTTACTTTTTTTAAAAAGTGCTCAATACAATATTGTAGAGCATAATATAATCATATAATTAAATTTTTATGTTTCAAGATTTCTACCTCATCATCAGGCAATGTTAGATCAAGGTTGTGAAAATTATTTTCATTTAAATATAAGAAACAATACATTTGTTATTTATAGATATGGGAAGACATAAAAATTTGTGTGTGTTCGATTTAACTAATCAGAATAGAGATTCATTTCAAATTTGAAAAAAAGTTTATATTTTTGGGGAATATATGATTTCTTCTTTCAATTTTAATGGCCAAAGTGTCAACCTAATTTTTAAAACCCCTGTGTAGACCCTATTTTCGTTGATGTATCCATTATTGTTACAAAATTTTTCTTTCAGCTTTCTCCATATTTCAACATTTTCTAAAAGAAAAAAGAAAAGAAATGAAGAAAAAGATAAAACATTTTATATTTTTGATCTAACTTAAAGGGACTTTTGAGTAAATTTATAATCAATTCAGAATGCATTTTGTTTTAATTTTTCAAAACTTTTAATTTATAAATATTTTTATTTTTAAATATCCATTTATTTACTAAACAATTTTTAAAAATTCATTTTATTCTTTTTATGTAAAATCTTTTATATTATCATTATTATTATATTTAATACAATTCTTAATATCATAATACAATCTTTTAAATATCTATTTAATTATTTTTCTTCAACAAATTATTGGATATGTGCAAGTTAATAAACATAAGGTTGTTTTTTTTTGTTTTTTTTTTAACCATTTTCAAGGTAAATGTTTTGCTATGTTTACATATGACATTTATTTCATTACGTTTATTTAATAGATTTTTATTCTTCAGAAATTTAATAATATATAGTTTTTCGTATAGACACAAAGGGCATGGGTCATTTAAAAACTTACATATTCTGGCTTTTTTAAAAAAATTTCGTTTTTAATGAAGGGGTTTTTGTTTGTTTCCTTTAGATACCAATAATATTTCGATTAGGATGTTCTATTTCTGTACTTATTATTATTAAATGAAGATGTGTGTTGATAAAATCATTTTTTAGAGAGTTCTTAGTACTACCCACATAAATCTTTACATTACTAGGGTTTTCCACAGAAGAAATTTTACATTGATAGACAATTGATTCTGTAAGACACCTGTTTTCCAAAAGATAATCTCTAGGGTTTCTACAGTTACATTTATTATTGTCCAAATTGTTAATTTCAGTTATTAGATTATTTTTATTTTCAATTATATTTAAATTTTTATTTAAAATATTATTATGATTTTTTATAATTTTTCCCAGATTATTCATGTGACTGACTATAACCTAATTTAAGAGTATTTTTATTGAAAACCTTACTTAATGGATTATTATTCGGAAAGTGTTTCTTAATCAAACCGAAGAATTTTTTTCCCAATTTACTTCTAATCATTTGGTTGAAAGTGGCTGTTTATCAAATAATATTTCTATTCCTATTTTTCTTTGGTAGGGAGTTGATTTTCTCTCTTACATAGTTAATATTTGGGTTTTTATATCTACTATTTTTAAGGCAGTATTATAAAAATTTCTATGCTTATTAAACATGTCCTCATTTGCTGAATTTCTACTAATTCTATATTCTATGGATGAGGGTACATGTTTAATAGCAGATGGAGGATGGTTAGATTTTGGGTGGATATATAAGGATTTGTATTCAGTTTTTTATATGGTTGGTATATATACTTTTCTAAGTCTAAAGTTCCATCAAGGAAATCTACTTTTTTTATATTTGTATTAATAGTTACTTTTAAATTAAGGTTTTTAAATTCTCTATGTATTATCTTTCTTATTTTATTTATTTTAAAATTTGTGACCTTCATCACTATCATAAGGCCATTATCCTTATCTAATCCAATATCTTCAGTATTTATATCCTTATAGGCTGTAAGATTGTATAGTAAAAATAAACCAACTAAATTTGAAGACTCAGCAATGTCAATTTTCCAATACCAAACTTAAATTTGTTGTTTGCAATTGAATCCAAAGTAAACCAAAAAGATTCTTCATGGACAGAATAGAAAAGTGAATATAACATTTGGATGTCATTTTCGATATTTTGTCTGGTTTAAAGCTTCTTTTATAAGATTGAAGACTTGTGAGATATTAAGTTCTTTGTGTTGCTACTCATTGCTCATGCATTGTAATACGTCTCCTCCCTACAGGAGTAGTTATATAGTCTGGGTATTCCGGATATGTTAATTCGTTAATCTATATATCACCACAAAAACTTTATTCATCACTCAACCCAAGTAATTTTAAAGAAGAATAAATTTACATCATTTTGGGGCTTACGGCCATATCACATTGAATACACTGGTTCTCACTCGATCACTGAGGTTAAGCAACGTTGAGCCTGTTCAGTACTTAGATGGGTGACTGCTTGGGAATACCGGGTGCTGTAAGTGTTTAGTGACAGATGTGCATTGTGGTGCGGTGGATATCAGCTCAGAAAGAGAAATTGGTGAGCCGAGTTCGAATTCCAGTTGAATACCCTGCATTCACTTAAGCACTGGTACCCTTGGGAAAGGTATTAATCCATCCCTTCCCTCCAGTTATGGGTTAAATAACAGGGTAGGACTTGGGGACCCTGCTCTTAAATCCTAATGAATCTTTATACTCAAAAAGAAAAAAGTATTACCAGACACAAAACTTATATTAAAAAAAAACAATAAATTGTTGAAAGAAAAAGGTATTACCAGTAATAAATAAATAAAATTTAGTTGGCAATAAATGACCCGCCGAGGTTGATATCCCATAAAAACAAAACAACCAACCAACAACATTTTGATACTAGTTTCATTATTCTATCTGATCCTAAACTTGTTTTGTAGGATTTAAGACCTTATTCATCACTCAGCCTATGTAATTTTGAAGAGGAATAAATTTACTTTATTTTGATACTAGGTTCCTTATTCCGTCTGGTCTAAAAATTGTTTTATATGGTTGGATACATTTTTAATCAATCAAATTTGAAGAGAAATTAATTTACTTTCTTTTCATTAGTCTATTTGGTATCAAACTTGTTTTAGAGGGTTAGAGATGCTGTTAGTTCCTAACATTTTACTTTTAGTCCTGTATCTATGTAAGTAATTATAAATTTGATTTTTATGCCTCACCTCCACTTGGTTTTATATTATGCAAGTTACCTTAATTTATGTTTTGCTAAGATGTCAGGAAAACAATTATAAATATGCAAAAATTGCTATAATAAACACTAATAATATTTGAAAGTAGAAAAATATTGGATAGAATTAATGCACAAAACATAAAAACAATGATTAATAAACTTAACTTTGAGTATTTTCACACTTTGTCTATTATGAAAGCATAACTGAACATTAAAAAATAAATTACTATATCATTGTATTGATCTTTTGCACTTTGACTAAAACAGTAATTTTATTTAGTTTTATCATTTTTTGACACTTTTTTCAAAGCAATCGCTTATTTGACACACTATTTTTACAGAGAGAGGCAATTTTGTGATTGATATTCAAGGTTTTTGAAAAGTACTACTGGTTTTTAAAAAAAAAATTAATGAGTTATCTTTCCAAGTGTTGTATGGTTTGTGGAACATCTTACACTTATTCTTACAAGATTTTGTCTAATCCGTTCTCTGATCATCTTTAGTAAGATAGTGTATAACTAAATTCTGTCATTTTAGGAATAATCTTTATCATTAAATGTGCTGTAATTTTCTGCAATTTTTTTCTGTTGTATTTCAAAGAGGAATTATATTGATTGGAATATAAAATTTTGAGATTTTTTTTCTAAGCTTTAATTTTTTCAAAATTTTGAGTGATTGGCACATTTGTAAACAAAAGCTAATTTTCGGATTTAACATTCTTGCAAAAATAAAATATACATGTGATACATTATTTTTTTGAAAATAAGGAAATTTAATGTTAAATTAATCTGATTTACACAATTATTAAATATTTATAGTAAGAAATTTAGATTTAAAATATTCTAAATCACAGAGTTGATCTTTCTAACCTATCCACCGTAACTGAAATGCGTTCACAGATCGAGATAAGGTAAGGGTATGGTGATCATAAGTGACAGAATTGTACAATAAAGGGGACATTACCACCTTCTGACAGTTTTTGACTCCTGCTAGTTCTTTCTGACAATTTCCTGCTCCTGTTAGCACCTTCTGACAATTTTCCATTTCTGCTAGTTCATTCTGACAGTTTCATGCCTCCACTAACCCATTCTGACAGTTTTCTGCTTCTGCTAGCCTATTATAACAGTTTTCCACTCCCACTTAACCATTCTGATAGTTTCCCTCTCCTGATACCATGTACTGACTAATTCTCACACCTGTTTCTGCTTGTCTCCCACCCACTGTTTTGACATTGACTTAATACCACATTCTAACAGTTTTCCACTCCCTCATTCTGATATTTTTCTACTCCTCAATTCTGAAAGTTTTTCACTTCCCTGACATGTTCTGACCATTTTCCACTCTTGCTA
The DNA here is from genome assembly GCA_037127315.1 of Ascarosepion bandense. Lineage (NCBI taxonomy): Eukaryota > Metazoa > Mollusca > Cephalopoda > Sepiida > Sepiidae > Ascarosepion > Ascarosepion bandense. The sequence goes on along the minus strand of JBBBDQ010001715.1, from coordinate 2,614,421 downwards.
CTATATTTCAAATATTTTTCTCTCTTTTTATCTTTATTTCTCATTAATAAATTTGATGCTAATCTTATTTACAATTTATTAAAACAGTTATCTGTATCTTAAAATTTAAAGGTTTTTGGGCCCCACCCCACCCTTGTGATTTTGTTTTTAATCTTGCCTTAATTTCCCATCTTGTAATCCTAACTTTTATTGTCTAAAGATGTTAAATATTTTTGAATTTTTAATTTCCAAGTTTTCAGCTGAAATCAAGAAAATATGGGCTTTAAACAAAACAGTCACAATATATGGAAAAAAAGGAATCATCAGTTTAAACTGACACCAGGCAGATATATGTTAATCAACTATTCATTTTTAATAATTCAAATAGTTTTAGTGTTTTTGAGCTGATATTAAAGACATAATGGGTCATGTTATCTTTTTTTAGCCAATCGATTGCAGATTTCCTAATTATTTCTCTATTTGCAGCTCTCATAGATTTAGCAAGATTAAAATATATGTTAATCCTTATTTTCCCCTCAGATAATATTTACTCAAATGGCCCTCTTGATCCTTTAACTGTAGGTAATATTTTACATTTAAGCTATAATAACAAATCAGCAATGCAGGTATGATGGATTCAAGTTGAAAAGATTAATAATTTTTATTTTAATCTCTAGACGTTGTTGTACCTTCCCTTTTTATTTTATAATGAGTGAGCTTATGCTGTTAAAAATGGTGGTAAAATTTTTATAAAAATATACAGTCTAAAATGACAGCAACATATATATTAATGTACCTACTATTGAGTATCTTAGGATATAAGAAAAAAACAAAATAATCCTAATCCCTCAGCATGACTGGGGATATATATGGAACTTTGTCTGTCTGTGTGTCTGTCTGTTACCTATAGACTTAGAAACAGCTGAACCGATTTTCTTGAAAATTTACGCAGTTGTACTATAAGCATCTGCAAGTGTTCTTAGCTAGGTTTTGTGTCGAGGTACCCCCGATAAATATCAAAAATCGATAATCGAAAAAATCAGGTTATAGAAGGAGTGGTCTGATTTTAATCAAATTTGATACACTCATAGACAAAGACATAAGAAATGATATTCAGAAGTTTCAAGGTTGCAGTTCTTGCAATAGTGCAGAAAATCAATAATATATATAAGGCAAGATGTTTGTGTGTGTGTCTGTTTATCTGCCTGTATGTCTGTAGTTTTTTTCAACCCTTTTATTTTAGTTTTTATTTCGGGTTTGGCTCTAAGTAGGTATAATTGTAGTTCTTAGTCTCAGCCATGATACCATTTACTCAAAGGACTTATTTAGCCTTCAAAATTCAGTTTACAACGAAAAAAACTTATTTAATATCAATACCAGGAAATCAAAATTTGACTTACATCCATTCATTTTTCTTTCAGTCTACGGTTTCGCTTTAACTGGAATCAACTATTGCTTTTTAGTCTTTCGTGCCAACGTCCAAAGAGTCTGAGCTCAGCTCCAGGACCATAGATTAGTTTTAAAGCTTTCATTACACCCGAGCAATGCTGGGCTATACTGCTAGTATATATATAATGCTAGTATATATATAAGTGTTACAAAAGGATGAAAAATGTTAGAGAGCCATGATCACTCACGTCCTAAAGGGACATTGCACAGAAAAGAAAAAAAAAAGGAGGACAGTTACCAATTTTTTTCCTTTTTTTATTCTTCAATTGCTCTTTCTGTTTCTTTAACTATTGTATTTTTTAATTTAAATTTTTGTTTCATAACTGATTTAAAAAAATTTTTTTTTTTACACATTTTAACTAATTTTTTTGCTGCTTTTAAAAATCTTAATCTGTGCATGTGCAATGTGCACTACCTGCAAATACAGCAATTTTCTAAGTACAGCTTAGACATGGCACAAAGCCCAAAAGTATGGGGCACCCAGTGAGGAGCAACTTTATTACTCAATTGCAATGGTTCAAGTAAGACAAGCTTTGTAACCATTACACCAGATATATGATTTGTTTGTTTTATCCTTAGAATTCATTTCTTGTTCATTCAATAGGATGATCAGATTTAAACATCATTGATTGTCTTTTCTATGAAGGTTTATTTTTTGTTTTCTTACCCAATTTTTTTATTCTATAAAAAGTGTTGAAATCTTTTAAAAAAATAAGACTAGAAAAATGTTGCAATTAAGATGATTTAGTGATTGACAAAGGGATGATAATTTGTTCACTAACACAAAATATACCCCTGAGTTTTTTTTCTTTGAGGAATGTTGACTGGGTTTCATTTTTAAATTCTAATTAACTTTCAGATTAGCAAAACTCCCTCCAACCATTTTTTTTTTTCTGAAAGAATTTAATAGTTTTACTTTTCTCTCTTTCCTTCACCACAGATAATCTGGAATAAGGCGTTCTGAATTTTGTGTATTATAAAGATATTGTGGTTTTTAATTCTTAATACTTTATATGCTTACCTGTCACTTGAATTTTGCCAGATATTAAAAGAGAGAAGAAAATAGATTCATCATCATCATCATTTAACATCCATTTCTATGCTAGCATGGGTTGGATGGGGTTCTCTTGATTGTTTCATAATTGAACCATCATGAATATTGGATCGAGTTTTACAGCTGTATCCCTTTACTAATACTAACCTGTTTAAACTGAGTATATTTTTATTCTGAGACATCATCTCTAGGAAGATTATCTACCAAGGTTAAAGAGTTCAGCCTACTCTATTCTATGCAGAGAATATATCAAAATTATGATTAGATTATATATATTTAAAAAAGAGAGGGGAAAATAGATTATACAGTGTGGCAGAAATACTTCCCATATAATTTTAAGACATTAAATCGCTACTAATGTCTAACCATTATGTTAGAGGTATTTTTGGAAGGTATTGCTTTAGCACACTGTATGTTTTAAAAGAGAGGGTGAAATTGATTGTATATAGTAAAATAGAAAGTGAAAATAAATATATATATATATATATATATATATTGAAATAGAGACTTTGAAATTCATTGTATATGTTAATGGCCAGTGAAAATAGATTATATATATATATATATATATATATATATATATATATATATATATATATATATATATATAATTGACTCTGTAATTTTAATTACATTGAGCTCTGCACCTGTATCATTCTTTAATATTAAAATATTAATATTAATTAAGATCGGGTCTTTGGGATTTACCTTCCTACTTTTCCTTTTGGATTAAAGTTATTTTAAATATATATATATATATATATATATATATATATATATATATATTAAAAAAAGAGAATGAAATTGATTGCATATATTAAGAGTAAGTGAGAGTAAGTTATATATATCTTTAAAAAAAGAGGCTGAAAATCATTGTATAAAGTAAGTGTATAATTGATTGTATATATTAAGAGAGAGAGTAAATATATATATATATATATATATATATATATATATATATATTAAAGGAGAAAGTGAAATTGAATGTATATATTAAGAGTGAAAATAAAAGTGTGTTAAATTGATTGTATATATTTCCATTGAAAGTGAAAATAGATATTTTCCCATGTGCCATGTCCTTGTGTCCCTTCCCCAGTGGACAATTATGACAATAACTACTTCCTGTTCCTTGTTGCTCTAAGCAACATTTGTCTCTTTACCATCCTCCTTTTGTCCTCAATCTGCCATCTATTCACACAAACTCAATTGGTAGGTTACTGGATGTTTTCCTCTATCCAACTTTCCTTCACTATTCTTCCCCCTTAATTCCTTTATCTCTCCCTACTGTGACCAATATGTTTGGTCTATGCTATCAGCAGTATCCTTCCCCATGGACAAAACATGAGAAAAATGACAAGGTTTTGGAGAGGATGCAAACTAAAGGCAAACTTAATATCAGGAAGAGACAGTAGAGGTTTCTGGAATATGTAATGAGAAAGGAGGGCTTGGAGAATCTAATACTCACAGGGCAGATAGATGGAAAGAGAGGGGAAAGCAGTGCAAGACATACTTGATGGGCTTGGGAAAGTGGATGGCAGAGCGGGGTTTGGGAGAAATACCAAAAGGAAAAATGTTAAGAGCAACAAGGGATTGGAACAAATGGAAGTCCATGATTACCGATGTTCTGAAAGTACACAGCACATGAAAAAGAAAGGAGGCTGTGACCAACATAATGATTCAACTCAGTCACAATATTGCAGTAGGAGAGTGTTATGTTTTTAACATGACAAAATAAAACGGTTATGGAAAAATGACACACTCACCGAGTATTGGAAATAACCAGGGAATTTATTATTGTAGAAACACGAGTACAGCGAACAGTTGTGGATGTTGAACAACCGTGTGTTTATAGAGAGCATGGCAAATCTCAGCCTGCCATGTATGCTTGCCTCTACCGGAAGTCCCTTCCCCTTGTCTCCCAGCATGCACCTGGGGAATGGACTCCCTTGAATGGTCCAGGGGAGGTAACTTTTGACCCTTGTAAATCACTGGTGCCCTCTAGGTGTGAATTTGCACGAGATACTAGATTGGCAACTAGGTCCCACCCTTTTACAGTGAAATCGAAGAAATGTAACCGCAATTTCTACTCTAACAGCTTCTTTTCTCGCACTTCGCACCTGTGGAATTTTTTTTCGCATGATTGCTTCCCTGACGGCTACAACCTCCAGGAGTTTAAATGTACGGTCAATAGACACCTCCTAACACACTAACTCGCACCCATTCTCTCCAACACTCTCCCTATGTACATCCTAACTCGTCTATCACCCTCCTCCTGACATTTCCTATACCAAATCGCTCTATAGTGGCAGTGGAATGCTATGATTAAAAAAAAAAAAAAAAAAACAAGTAGAAAAGGTTGACTCATGCTCAATCCAAAAATTTATTTTTACTTCTTCTTTTAAGTGTCATGTCTGTTCAGAAGACGGTTGATCATGGCTTTCCACAATTTCTTATCTTTTGCAGCTCATCCATGTTTGTCCACTTATTATCCCTCCCAGTGCCTCTCCTGCCATACAAGCAAGATCAGTAGGCAGGTTACATGAGGTTTCCCTCTGTCACCTCATGCCTTCAGTATGTTTTGTGAATGTCAAGTTCTCTAAGCCTTCTTTCTAAGGTTATGGTTGAAATACCTCCCACATAATAGTAAGACATTACTGGTAATGGATTCTTCATTTAGCTAATTTCTTATCATATCAGGCATTTTTGCTACATTCTGTATAAGTTTACTTTTGCTTTCCATTTTCCTTCATTGTTCCATTGACAGTATTCCTAGCATCCTTTTGTAAAAACCACATCCCTGTTGCCTCAAGTCTCCTCCTCACTTTTGAGTAAATTGTCAGTCATCAACTGCAATATATGAAGACTAATATTAGATAGATGCTCAGCCTTTTTTTTTTTTTTTGTATTGGTTGCCTTGCCTCAAATTTCCTCTTCATCTTTGAGGATATTGTCCATCATCCACTGCCATATAGGTGGATTGATACTACATAGCTGTTTAGCCTTCTTTCTTTGTTTTGGATGCCTCATGTTTCCTCTTCATCTTTGAGGATTTTGTCCATCATCCACTGAAATATGTGGATTGATACTACGTAGCTGTTTGGCCTTTCTTTGTTTTTTGTTGTCTCATGTTCCCTCTTCATCTTTGAGGATATTGTCCATCATCTACTGCCATATAGGTGGATTGATACTACATAGCTGTTCAGCCTCCTTTCTTAATTTTTGTTGCCTCAAGTCTACTCTTCATCACTGAGGAAATTGTTCATCAGCCACTGCTATATAGGATGAATGATATTAGATAGCTGTTCATCACCATTTTCTTTGATTCAGTTACCTCATGTTTCATCTTTGAAGAATTCGTCAATCTTTTCCTCTTACTTAATACTTTTAGTTTTTGGAAAGCATCTTTCACTATTTGAATGCACCTTTGAATTTCTTATCAGATAAGTAAAGACATTTAACTGTTTGAGTTTAGCATATTTATGTCTTGCATTTTAGGATTCTCCTCTTGGTAACAACCATACATCTTCATCTTACAGTTGACAGTTCTCTTGTTTTCATTTATTTTATCTAGGAGTTCCTGAAATTTTATTTTTGTGTCTACCATCAACAGGTGTCATTTGCATAGAGGCCATTGAGATTGGGTTCACCATTAAATCCTGATGATAATTCTCTGATGATCACCTCAATATGAAGGTTGAATAAGTCTGACAAGATGATACATCATTCTCTTATGTTCCTTTCATATTTTTGTTTAGTTGCTCAATTAATTTTGTGTGTATATGCAAGTGTTTTACTTCCAGTAAATGTTCCAGATTATTTCAATATCATTCTCAAAATAAATAAATATTGACAATAACTTAATGATAATAATTGCAATCTGTTGTTTTCATGTGTTGACTATGCATCTTTAAAAATTGCCTTCTCTGTGTTTTTTTTTTTTTTTTGATATCCAGTTTTTAAATGGTTTATCTTATGTACTTTTTATTAAAAAAAAACCCCCCAAATTTATGTATTTGTTTTTTAATTTCAGGCAGCTCACCATGTCTTCGGTAAAAGTTGCAGTGAGGGTGCGCCCTTTCAATAGTCGTGAAATATCTCGTGACTCCACTTGCATCATTGACATGACCGGAAACACCACAAGTAAGTAGGGTATATATATATATATGTGTGTGTGTGTGTGTGTGTGTGTGTGTGTGTGTGTATTGAATTTTGCCAAGTAGTTATTAGTCTACAATTTTCAAATTTGCCTGATTTGCAGGAAACAATTCTTCAAGAAATCTCCTTGTCATTGTTTATTTGCTACAAAGTAATAATCTTTAAGATTATATCTCAACATGAGTACTGACCTGTTCAACACCTTTCCCAATTTGGCTGACAAGGGCATTAATTCTGACTTGAAGTTGGAAGTACATTTATCTATATCTGCTTCTTAATCAATATTAATTCTTTAATGCTGTCCTGTATACTTTTTGAATTAAGTTGCAAGGCATCAAACCCAGTAGTAATTTTTTGCATATATGTACAGGGTGCTATGGGTAAAAAGCCACCTAAATTATGCAAAGAATGAAAATAACACTGACATCTCATTTTAACGGCTATATTTAGCAAAATTACACAAAAATATATTGAAATATTAAAGAGTGAACTTATTCAGTAAAATCGTCATTGGCTTCAACTACAGCTGCCAAATGATTTTAGAATCTTCTGCATCTCTTCTGTACAGACTTCTTGTTTAAGTTAGTGAATTCTGCCATAATTCTTACCTTCAGTTCATCTTTGGTGTTACAAGGAGTTTTGTTGGTCTCTCACTCAACTGCACCCCACACATAATAATCAAGATGATTGCAGTCTGAGGGAGTTAGGTACCCAGATGTAAGGAGTGATAGGATCGCAGAAATTGTCTTCCAGCCATGACTGGATTCTCCTGCTTGTTTGGCATGGTGCAGATTCCTATTGTCATATAGGGTTTTCTAGCAGCTACGCTCTTGACCCAGGGCAACACTGCCTTCTCAAGGCACTTAATGTAGGCCTCCATGTTGAGTCTGAAGACCTGTGAGAAGATAAATGGAGGCATAATTTTGCCATCACAAGTGATCACTTCAAACACGATGATGTTGACTGGATACATTATTCAAATCTTTCCAAATGCTCCACACTGTCCTTTGATTGACACCTAAACACTCTGAAATGTTTGTATTGGAGCTTCTAGTGTGAATGTCAAGCAGCATAGCATGCTGTTTTTAAAATTCTGGTGGAGTGAATTGTGTCATGGTGCTGTTTTTTTCTCACAGACAATTCCCCAAATCAAAAACAAGCAACACGCACGCACAAAATTAAAAGTATAAAATGGCGACAATTTACCCATCGCACCCTGCAAGGTGAGTCAAATTTATGTCAACACTAGTATGAGAGGAATCGTTTATTCAGAGTTTTCTGAACAGTCTTCACCTGTCCACCCAGCATGACTGATGCACAAAAAATAAGGAGCAACAATACAATTAAATGCCTTGACACACATTTCACAGGGAATATTTGATATTACACCTTTTATTCTGTCCTTGAGCACTTTGATGTCTCTAACTTTTTTTTACTATACATGCAATCCTTCATCGTACCCCATAACCAGAAGTCACAGGGTGTCAGATCAGGAGAGTGTGGTGGCCATGCCAACAGTCCACCACAACCTATCCAATGATTTGTGAAAGTTTGATAGAGAGAAGCACAAACAGTATGGGCAATGAGGCGATGCACCGTCCTGTTGGAAGTACTCTGCTCGTCTGATTTGTAAGGGAATATTATAAATGGCAAACTCTTGCAGCATTTGTAAGTAAGCATTTGCAGTTACTAGTGGAGATGTAAAGGAATATGGACCAATTGCACCACTAATGTTAACCTGGCACAGAAAATTAAAATTGTTAACATAATTTTGACTCACCCTATATATATATATATATATATATATATATGTAGTCATCTGCAGACAGATCTGTTTCACAGCTCATCAGTACGGTTAGACTCTGATTGCTTTTTAACCCAGGATTGAAACCCGACTGAATTGGCGTCAGTCGGCGATTCTACCTCTGGGCTATGGGCGTTCGGTAGAAGAAGGCAGACTTTTTAGCGTGTATATTATCATTATATGCACCCAATAGCCAGAGTGCTCTAATTCATTTTTACTGAATGAGCGTTATATATATAGGTTATTTTATTTGACTAGTTACTGTGTTTTTATTTATTAAATTGTATTTTCATCTACTGGCCTGAATATTGGAGAAAAATATGAGCCCTCTAGCAAAATTTGAACCTGCATCCCTTAGGGAAAATGGTTATTAGATCTGACATGCTTTGCCCTCCTACTTTTGAACACAGATTTTTTTCCCATTTCAAAATATACATCTTTGTTCCTAATGGATACAATTTTAAGGAATGGATTTTTCGTTTATCAATTTGACATATTTTAATTTATTGCTTAAAAGTTATTTTTAATGGATACACATATTTGAGTAGATGCTCTGATTTTATTTATTTATTAAGCAACATTTATTTCCATATTATGTGTGTGTGAGATTTGCAAATTTTTTAAAATAGATTCTCACATGATTTCCTGTTGTGTGTGTCATGTGATAGTTTTTAAAGAACACTCCTTTTTGAAACAAAATAAATTATGTTACATTCAAAACATGAGGAAAAAAGACTAACATAAAAAACAACAGCATTGAGTATGGCCAGTGAAGTGGCTGAAAGCACTTAGAAATCTAATAATTATGGAACATTTTTTATATTCCTTCTCTCTAGCAGAAAAGAGATGTAGGAATATTGAAAAATTGAATCAAAAGTTAATAAAATCATCCTTGTCAATCATTTTCAAGAAAGTATATATATATATATATATCTTATTACTATAACCATTATTTTCAGTGCACACACTTGTTCTTGCTATCCTTGTTTTTTTTTTTTTATTTTCTTGAACAGAGAAATTCATAACAAATGGCCTAGATTCCTATGAAGGAAAAATGTATTTCAAACCTTGCTCTCTCAAACAAATCTCCAATGACCAAGTTGGTAATGGCTTCATTTATTTAAAATGGTAATTCCTTTGATAGAAAAGGGATGCATATTCAATTCCTTTTGGAGGCACAATTTTTCTTTCATGGAACTTCTCAATTTAGACTTGTTTAATAGCGTTTGGGTTGCTTTCCCTGTTTTATATTTTTCAAACATTGAAATTAAGAACAGCAATCAAATGGCATAATTTGCTAGATGTTGAAACTTCATGTATCCTGAGATAATAAAAAAAACAATTAAAAACATTAGGTCAGTTTACAGATAATTTTTAAATAAAAAAAACTGAAGATGCTCAGTCAGAGGTAATTCACCAGTATCACATTTCCCAATCATACATATTTGCCGGTTTTAATACCATTTTTATTTAGAAACTTGCAGAGATAAGCAAGTCATCAAAGAACTTAATTTTTTCAGACACTAATTTAATTTAATAATGAAAAAATATCTTTGTTAATATTGCAGACTTTTATCATGACTGCATTGAGAATCTAAAGTAGTTGTTGTTCAAAACAATGAATTCCCCCTGAACCATTAGGATTGAATGATTAACAAGTGTTATTCAAAAGATGATCAGTCCTTAATCGCCCAGTACCACCATCCGGCTGATTTCAGCTGCAAGAAATCAAAATATGTCTTAATTCTGAAAATTGTATATTAATCTATAGCAAGCAACTATAGAAAAGGAAATGTTAAAAAAATAAAAACACACACACACACACACACACACACACACACACACGAGATAAAGATATATACATTTGCATATATCAAAACAGTATTGAGAAAAATTGTATGACAAAGTGGAAAAAAGTGTTTGTGTGATACATTTTGTCCTTTAGGAATTTATGTTAGTGTGACTATGTATGCACACAAACAAGAGTACTGGGAATTTTTAGTTTTAATTATATATATTATAATTTATTATTATTATTATTTAATTATATATTATTTATTATTATTATTATTTAATTATATATATATTATATATATATATATATATATATATATATATCTCACTTATTTCATTATATATAAATCTATATATATATATATATATATATATATATATATATATATAAATCTCACTTATTTCATTGCAATTCTTTTTCTTTTTGTTTCTATCACTTTTGTTATTAGATTATCCCACACTGTTATAATAGAAGTTCTGTAAGAATCAGATTGCAGATTTACTGTGGATTACCTTGAGATCAAGGCACTCTAAAACATTTTCATCATAGTGAATTTTTTTATAGTTGTACTATAAACAAGTAATTTTTTTTTTCTGGAGGGGTTAAAATTCAGGCCAAAAAATTCAAGGGTAGCACTTAACATACACAAATATATACATTATGTATCATGCTGGAGAGGAAATTAAGAGAAATAATTTAACCCTGGCAGTGCTTTGTGTTTGCTGGACAAGAGTAAACAATAGTTTATGAGAAGACAAAAGGATAAACATATGTTATTTGTCATACTGTACTTGTTTGCTTGTCAGAAGGCAAGTCTGAAACTGCTAAGGGCGTGGACACATTTCAGAATATGTTTTCTCCCACACAGCTGTGTATATTATGAACACAGTATGTTGCTTGTGAGTGGCATGTGACTTCTTATGACACACATTCAAATCCAGTCAAATTTCTTTTTAAAATTGTAATAAAGTAAGATTTTTTGTCAGTATTCTTATCATTCAATGCCTGGGGAAACTCACTAAACTAGCCACAGTTAAATCTTTGGTTAGGTTCTTGAAACATTTCATTTTTCTTAGCTGATCTTCTGTTGTTGGGACATTTGTAGGGATTAAATAAAAATACGAAATAAAATAAAAAACACTAAATAAAATAAAAATACAAAAATAAAATAAAAACTACGAAATAAAATAAACATAAAAGTCTTCCAGGAGTCCTCGGACATGAAAGACAATTGACATATGCGCAAAAAGAGAGGCCTCCTGGTGCCAAAATTAAACTCGATCTCTTTCTCTGTTGGACTTTGGATGGTAAAGATGTGCCAAACTGTTCGGGAAGGAATTTTCCCAACAAGAGGTCGTTGGAAACAAAAAAATAAAGTCAGTGTCCAAACTGTCCCTCTAGTGTCTCTGTATCTTTCCTTTTCTCTTTGCCTATTTATTTCAGTGGCGAAAGCTATTCAACATGTTTTGGATGTTTAGGTGAAAGAACCAACCCAGCACTAATAGCCATAACATTCTATACATTTAACAACAATAGTGATAAAAAATCATGCACATGTGTAATTGCATCAACATGAAGATCTCTTTAGTCCGGTGAAGTCCTAAATGACAAAATGTGTCATACAGACATTTTTTTTAAAAACTTTGTCATAGATTTTCTAACAAGTTTTTTTTTTTATAATCATTTCACCCCAAGCAAGGCAGTACCACCACTGGTACACAGGAGGGGAGCAAGAAAGATGATCAGGATACAAAGAGTTTTGGAAAAAGGAAAAAAGAAAGATGGGATAACTGGAGTGCAGGGCGTTATGTGAGAATAGTGAGAAGGAAGAAGAACAATATGCAGTGGGTGGCAGGGAAAGGATAAGAGAAAGATAAAAAGGATAAGAGGAGATAAAAGATGGCAACTGACATTGCACTTAAATTCTTGTAGCTATCAGGGAAGCAATTATACGAAAGGGAGTTCCACAGGTAGGAAGTGCAAGGAAAGAAACTGCTTGAGTAGAAATGGCGGTTACATTTGATGTATCTTAATCTATGTGTTAAACCTGTAAATTACCCCTTTGGCATCTTGGCCCAAAGCCTTACCATAAGTGTTGCTACTGAAGTTTCCATAGCAAATACGTTTTTTTGTTTTGTTTTACATGTTAAATTTATTAAGTCTATGTCTAACTAGTTTGAATTCATAATTGTCTTTCACCTAGACTGGTTGTCAATCAAAGCTAACTGAGGGGTTTTGTGCAAATGCAATGGTCTTTAGTGGAATTTGAACATGACATACCAAATTTACTTTCTGTAATGATAACTGTCATTCTCTGCACACATCTAAAAGTTAATCTATGGATAACTGTTTATGAACTCATCTATCTATCTATCTGATCTGATGTGTCTTGACTGCTCAACCACGAAAGACTTACAGTCAAACAAAATTCCAAATATTGTTTTTAAACACATTTTCCTGATTTTTCATAATATTCATATTTGCTCTGTTTTTGTATCCTTAGGATACAAAAACAGAGCAGATATGAATATTACAAAAAATCCGGAAAATGTGTTTAAAAACAATACTTATATATTACACACACACACACACACACACACACACACACACACACACATATATATATATATATATATATATATATATATCTTCTCTTACACCAATTTAATTTTCTGCTGTTTCAGTTAGTTACTGTCAGTCTTGTGGTGCATTAGATATCGGCTCGGAACGAGAAATCAGGGAGTCGAGTTCGAATTCCAGCTGAATTCATTGCATTCACTTATGCGCAAATACCCTTGGGAAAGGTATTAATCCGCCTATTCCTTCCAGTTATGGGTTAAATAACAGGACAGATTGGGTTCTATAGCCTTGGTCGGCAACCAGTCTACCGCAGAAAGCAATGGCAACCTACTGCAGGATAATCTTCTGCCCAGTCAGTCATGTCTCTTTTGAGACATGATTGCCCAAGCATGTATCACGTATGGCACTTAACTGACTGACTGTCAGTCCTAAAAATGAACAATAAGTTTTAGTCAGTTATGGTTCCAAGGCAAAATTGTAAAAGGTGTTTGCAAAGTGCTTCTTTTAAGTGAAAAGCTAAATATCTTATTGCAAGGAGAGAAAACAGATATGCTGAGTCGGCTGCAATAAGATTGTTTTATATTTATGAAAACTTCTATTACAGTTTATTGTTATTGCATGGAAAAATGCATGCATAAAAAGTAATATTCTTAAGATTATATTGAACCTGGAAAAGAACAGGACAAGTTATTAAACCTGGAAGAGTAAAGGCAAGATATTCTAGTGAAGTAAAAAATAAGAAATTTCTTACTTAAAATATTGCAGCTAAAAATAAAATTGGAATTATTTTTAGCTGCAATATTTTAAGTAAGAAATTACTTATTTTTTACTTCACTAGAATATCTTGCCTTTACTTTTCCAGGTTTAATAACTTGTCTTGTATTTTTTTTGTTTTTTTTTTTCAGGTTTAATACAATCTTAAGAATATTACTTTTTATGCATGCATTTTTCCATGTAATCCATGATTATTCCAGGCATTGCTATTAAATTTAATATAAATTTAATGCTGAAAACAGCATTCAAAAATATTAAAAAGAAAAAACTTTAAAAAAAATTCTGATAATCAGTTCTGATAAAATGATTAGTGATAAGCAAAGTTTAATTGACAAAAATGATATCAGAATTTAAATGTTGAAAACCACATACAAAAATATTAAACAGAAAAAAGTTATAAAAAATAAGATTTATTGCGTTAGTCACTCACTTACTTTTGTACTTATGTAGTTACTTTCCCTTTTCAGAATTCACATATTTTGGTGTAACTTTTTTCTACTGAACCAAAATTAAAATTTTCTTTTCTTCAAAATTGTAGCTGAGGAGGTGTCCTATATAACTTTGTAAACTGTTTGAAATTTGGTTGGGAATTGGTGAAGCTTGAAAGCTGCCTAGATTCACTCAATGTCGGACTTAAGAATATATTCAACCACTGGCATGGTTGAATGATAATTGTTCTATTTTATAATTAGCTATTATTGTTAATTTCTTCCTGTGCCTAATCAGATCCCTGTTAAGAATGGATTTTCTATATATTACATAACTTTTATTACATTATATATATGTATAAGGAATAACAGTAATTTCAGACATTCATTGTAGTTCTTTGTTAATATAATCCAAGGATAAAGGAAGTGTTAATATATATATATATATATATGAATAAATAAATAAACACTCCCTTTAACCTTGGGTTAAAATAATATCCTTACACCTGCTCTGATAATATATATTATCAGAGCAGGTGTAAGGATTTTATTTTGAAACAAATATTTAGGAACAAAAGTATAAATATTCTTCAGGCTAACTTTGAAAGTCAGTCCAGGTAAACTATGGAAGATGCTAAGTGATGTAATGTAGTGCTAAGCATTCTTCATAGTTTATCTTTATTTATAGTCCAAATACACACTACTGCAAAAAAAGAAAGCTCTAAATATACACATGAATTGGAAACTTAGAAATCTATATACATGTCAGTTATAAATTTAAAAAAAAATTCTTAAGATATTCAAATTCATTTTTTAATATTGGCTTTATAATTCAATTTTTAAAAATAAAGCCATTTTTTCCCCTTTCTATTTATCCTATAGTAATTGTATTAATGTTGCGTGACCTGGAGCCAAGTATGACAAAAAATTAAACTGCAACCAAAATGGCATATATGTTGCATACATTTCAATGAAACGACGATTATAAATTCGATGACAGTCTGAAAACTTGTTATCTTCTCTCTTATAAAATTGCTTGCCTTTTTCACGCTGATAAAATGATAATATTCTCACTTAATAAAATGATGACCGTAACACATATATATAAACAAATGTAGACAACATCTTTTATTCGCTCTTCAGGTGATGTGGTGTAGGAGGTGGAGTCAGAAGTGTCAGCATACACATATTGAGGAGCCAGAGGCTGCGCTCGTTTGTGGTTTTCCCTGTTTCTTTCTCAGTCTGGGTTTCAATCTCAAATGCTCATAGACTATTGACTACTACCAGCAATCTGTCTCTTATATAAGCAACTATGTCATCTTTCAGCACATTGTTTACATCATTTCAAGGCACACTTTATCTGACCTTGGCTACACTGGTTTCAAAACAATCAAATGTTTTCCTGACATAAAGAATTTTGCGCGCATTCTTAACTTTGATAAAAATCAAAGATTTATCAAAACAATGTCTATTTTTCTTTTGCTAGCCAGTTTGCATATTTTTTGTTGTTTCATAAAAATGCACTTCTCAAAATTATCCACTAGTTCACATAATCTACAACAATATTAAGTTGGTATTTATTGACCGAAGATTGAGACATTTTGTTTGTTAAAATTTATAAAACTCTTTCTTTTAAAATATTTTTTCAGGAAAATAGGTTTCTCACATCTAGTTACAATTAATGCTCTTTCCATTATTGATGACCTCCTTTTTTGCCTTTTGTTTTTTCTATATTTATTTATTTTTGTTTTGTTACTTAACTCTTTCTGTTTTTGTTTTGCAGCCATCCAGAATCCAAAACCAGGGCCCAAAGATAACCAATACAAAAGCTTCAATTTTGATTACTCATACTGGTCACACACAGATGTAAGTTATCTCTTCCCATCAGCATTTGTTTGATAATTTTCTCATGGTTTATTTTGAAGAATTTTTGTGTTATTTACTACTCACGTTGTCTGAAAACCAACTTTAAAATTAGGTTTCAATTTGTATCTTTTTTTTTTTTTTTTTTTTCAAGAATATTCTTAAAATAGTGTTCTGTAGATATTTTTTTAATCATTTCACTCCAAGTAAACTGAGAAAATTTTGTTGAGAAGAAAAAATGAAAGAACAGGATTTAAAAAACAAAAAATGTAAAATTTTGAATTCTGTTCTTTTATTGTCCAAAATATTCTAAGATAACCAAAATAATGTAAATAATAACTTTTTTCCCAGAAATTCCATAACAACAAAGATGAAGACAATGCTCTGAATCTAAATAATGTAAATAATGATAACTCCTCATCCCAGACATTCAGTGATAACAACAACAAAGATGAGGACAATAGGCCGAATGTAAATAGTGTAAATAATGATAACTCCTCATCCCAGACATTCAGTGATAACAACAACAAAGATGAGGACAATAGGCCGAATGTAAATAGTGTAAATAATGATAACTCATCTTCCCAGACATTCAGTGATAATAACAACAAAGATGAGGACAATAGTCCAAATGTAAATAGTGTAAATAATGATAAATCCTCATCCCAGACATTCAGTGATAACAACAACAAAGATGAGGACAATAGGCCGAATGTAAATTGTGTAAATAATGATAACTCCTCATCCCAGACATTCAGTGATAACAACAACAAAGATGAGGACAATAGTCCAAATGTAAATAGTTTAAATAATGATAAATCCTCATCCCAGACATTCAGTGATAATAACAACAAAGATAAGGACAATAGTGATGAGTATATATAGATCAACTATAACAAATCAAGTACAAGAGAAAAAGAAATTGAACATAGAATAGGTTGTACCAGAAGTATTTTCGCCCAACACCACAACTTACTACAAAACCAAAACTTTAACCTGAAAACTCTAGCCATATTTTTAAATTGCTTATCAGATCAAGA
>JBBBDQ010001715.1:1867500-1885000 GCA_037127315.1 Ascarosepion bandense | reverse complement strand
TGCATGCATATCTATTGATTTGTCTGTATGTATATGTATGTGTATACATATCTATTGATTTATCTGTATGTATATGTATGTATGCATATCTATTGATTATCTGTATGTATGTGTATGTATCTATTGATTTATCTGTATGTATATATATATATGTATGTGTATGCATATCTATTTGTAAATTTATCTGTATGTATATATATATGTATGTGTATGCACATATCTATTGATTTATCTACTTATGTATATATATATATGTATGTGTATGCATATCTATTGATTTATCTGTATGTATATATATATATGTATGTGTATGCATATCTATTGATTTATCTATATATGTATATATATATATGTATGTGTATGCATATCTATTGATTTATCTGTATGTATATATATATATGTATGTGTGTACATGCATATCTATTGATTTATCTGTATGTATATATATGTATGTGTATGCATATCTATTGATTATCTGTATGTATATATATATATGTATGTGTGTATATCTATTGATTTATCTGTATGTATATATATATGTATGTATGCATATCTATTGATTTATCTATGTATATATATATATGTATGTGTGTGCATATCTATTGATTTATCTGTATGTATATATATATATGTATGTGTATGCATATCTATTGATTTATCTGTATGTATATATATATATATGTATGTGTATGCATATCTATTGATTTATCTGTATGTATATATATATATGTGTATGCATATCTATTGATTATCTGTATGTATATATATATATATGTATGTGTGTACATATCTATTGATTTATCTGTATGTATATATATATATGTATGTGTATGCATATCTTGTGTATCTGTATGTATATATATATATATATGTATGTGTATGCATATCTATTGATTTATCTGTATGTATATATATATATATGTGTATGCATATCTATTGATTTATCTGTATGTATATATATGTATGTGTATGCATATCTTTATTGATTTATCTATGTATATATGTATGTGTATGCATATCTATTGATTATCTGTATGTATATATGTATGTGTATATGCATATCTATTGATTTATCTGTATGTATATATATATGTATGTGTATGTAGATATTGATTCTGTCTGTATGTATATATATGTATGTGTATGCAGATCTATTGATTTATCTGTATGTATATATATGTATGTGTATAGATCTATTGATTATCTGTATGTATATATATGTATGTGTATGCAGTTATTTGATTTATCTGTATGTATGTATGTGTATGCAGATCTATTGATTTATCTGTATGTATATATATGTATGTGTATGCAGATCTATTGATTTATCTGTATGTATATATATGTATGTATGTAGGAATCTATTGATTTATCTGTATGTATATATATGTATGTGTGTACGAATCTATTGATTTATCTGTATGTATATATATGTATGTGTATGCAGATCTATTGATTATCTACATGTATATATGTATGTGTATGCAGATGTATTGATTTTTATCTGTATGTATATATATGTATGTATGTGTATGCATATCTATTGATTTATCTATGTATGTATGTATGTATGTATGTGTATGTATCTATTGATTTATCTGTGTATGTATGTATGTATGTGTGTGCATATCTATTGATTTATCTGTATGTATATATGTATGTATGTGTATGCATGTCTATTGATTTATCTGTATGTATATATGTATGTATGTGTATGTATCTATTGATTTATCTATGTATGTATATATGTATGTATGTGTATGCATATCTATTGATTTATCTGTATGTATATATATGTATGTATGTATGCATATCTATTGATTTATCTGTATGTATATATGTATGTATGTGTATGTATCTATTGATTTATCTGTATGTATATATATGTATGTGTGTATGCAGATCTATTGATTTATCTGTATGTATATATATATATGTATGTATGTGTATGCATATCTATTGATTTATCTGTATGTATATATATATATGTATGTGTATGTATATCTATTGATTTATCTGTATGTATGTATGTATGTGTATGCATATCTATTGATTTATCTGTATGTATATATATATATATATGTATGTATGTGTATATATCTGTTGATTGTGTATCTGTATGTATATATATATATATATGTATGTATGTGTATGCATATCTGTTGATTTATCTGTATGTATATATATATATATGTATGTATGTATATACATATCTATTGATTTATCTGTATGTATATATGTATATATATGTATGTATGTGTATGTATCTATTGATTTATCTGTATGTATATATATATATATGTATGTATGTGTATGCATATCTATTGTTATCTCTGTATATATATATATATATGTATGTATGTGTATGCATATCTGTTGATTTATCTGTATGTATATATATATATGTATATGTATGTGTATGCATATCTATTGATTTATCTGTATATATATATATATATGTATGTATGTTGTGTGCATATCTATTGATTTATCTGTATGTATATATATATATATGTATGTGTGTGTATGCATATCTATTGATTTATCTGTATGTATGTATATATATATATGTATGTATGTGTGCATATCTATTGATTTATCTGTATGTATGTATATATATATATATGTATGTATGTATACATATCTATTGATTTATCTGTATGTATGTATATATATATATGTATGTATGTGGTATGCATGTCTATTATTGATTTATCTGTATGTATGTATATATATATATATGTATGTATGTGTATGTACATATCTATTATTGATTTATCTGTATGTATGTATATATATATATATATGTATGTATGTGTATGCATTATCTATTGATTTATCTGTATGTATGTATATATATATATATGTATGTATGTATACATATCTATTGATTTATCTGTATGTATGTATATATATATATGTATGTATGTGTATGCATATCTATTGATTATCTGTATGTATATATATATATATATATGTATGTGTATGCATATCTATTGATTTATCTGTATGTATATATATATATATATATATGTATGTATGTGTATGCATATCTATTGATTTATCTGTATGTATATATATATATATGTATGTATGTGTATGCATATCTGTCGGTTATATGTATGTATGTATATATATATATATGTATGTATGTGTATACATATCTATTGATTTATCTGTATGTATATATATATATGTGTGTGTGTATGCATACAGATAAATCAATAGATATGCATACACATATATCAGCCCGGCTACCTTTATGGAAATGTAAAAATCCATAAAAAAGATCATCCCCTCCAACCTATCATTTCTCAAATACCCACACCAATATATAACCTTTCCAAAACACTTAACAAACTAATTACTCCCTATCTTCCTGGTAAATATAGCATTAACTTCACGGACGAATTTTTACAGATTCTCCATTCCGTAAAACCTAATAATCAAATGATTGCATCTTTGGATGTTCAAAACTTATTCACAAATGTTCCCGTCCATGAAACAATTGACATCATTATCCGTGATGTATACAACCATGCTACTCTCCCATCAATCAATATTAAACCCACTATATTAAAAAAACTATTATTAGCATGCACCACAAAAGTACCCTTTCACGACCCCTTTGGCAATATTTATACACAAATAGATGGTATTGCGATGGAATCTCCTTTAGGTCCCCTCTTTTCTAATTATTATATGGCGAATCTAGAAAATAAAATAATTAATGACAACAATAAACCCTCTATATATGTAAGATATATAGATGACATCTTTGTTTTAGCTAAGAATATCGATCAAATTAAATATCTTAAAAACAAATTTGAAAGTCACTCCGTCCTCAAATTTACATTAGAACTTAATATTAATAACAAACTCCCATTCCTTGATGTATTCATTGATTCTAGCACACATAAATTTACTACTTCTCTATATAGGAAACCAACTAGCATAAATTTGTGTCTTCTTAATTATAATAGTGAATGTCCCCAACGATATAAGTTAGCTGTTATAAAAAACTTACTTCAACGCACACAAATGATATCTTCTTCCAAATCTATATTTTATAAAGAATTACACAACATTAAGCAAACACTAGTCAATAATGGATTTCCTAACTCCGTTATTGATCAACAAATTAAAATGTATCTCAACAAACTTAACAATAGCTCTAACAATAATGATAATATTAATAATAATGGTTTACATCAAAATAAACATAACACTATTAACTTATACTATTGCAACCAAATACATAATAATTATAAACAAGATGAAAAAACTCTCAAAAACATAATACGTAGAAATGTTAAACCAGTGGATAGTAATAATCAAATTAAACTCATTATATATTATAAAAAGTTTAAAACAATTGACCTCATAGTTTATAATAACCCAACAGGCACTAAACTAAATTCTTTACAAAAAACCAATGTAGTGTACCAATTTACATGCCTATTCAGAGATTACATCTCTGATACTACTCAAAAACCTAGTACATATATTGGTTTTACCACAACCACGCTCTCCCGTAGACTTACATGTCATCTTTCTGATCAGAGTACTATTAAACAACATTTCTCTGAAAAACATAAACATGTAGGTAATATCAGACAGATTTTGGTCAACAATACGGTAATCCTTACTCATACACACAGTAAGAGGAACCTGCAGATATTGGAGGCCATGTACATCAAATCAAAACAACCAACACTCAATAAAATCAACTTTAAAACAGGAAATAACATATTACATTGTGTTTGACTATATGGTTTTGTTGTCATTTCACGCTATCCCGCGGTGTGACGTCATAAAACCGCATCGCAAACTTAAGAACTGCGTTTATTATTTTTGGTAACTATTGCCGTTGCCAAGCGGAGTTTTATGTCAACACAAAATAAAATCGTCGGTGATGGTGGATTTTATAATATTTCAGTTTAAACTACCTCTCTGAAGGCTCATGTGAGCCGAAAGCTTAGAAGAAAACCAATAAATAATTATCCAAATGTTGGAGAATTTTTGTCTTTATTTTCAACTGAAATTAAAGCAAAAATACGACGTTTAGAACGGCTCATGATTAAACATAATAGACATTCATTGTCTCTTATGTTTAATAGAATATGTCTAGAAAATATATATATATATATATATATATATATGCATGTGTATGCATATATATCTATTTATTTATCTGTATATATATATGTGTATGCATATATATCTATTTATCTGTATATATATGTATGTGTATGTATATATATCTATTTATTTATCTGTATATATATGTATGTGTATGCATATATATCTATTTATTTATCTGTATATATGTATGTGTATGCATATATATCTATTTATCTGTATATATATGTATGTGTATGTATATATATATCTATTGATTTATCTGTGTATATATATGTATGTGTATGCATATATATATCTATTGATTTATCTGTGTATATATATGTATGTGTATGCATATATATATATCTATTGATTTATCTGTGTATATATATGTATGTGTATGCATATATATATCTATTGATTTATCTGTGTATATATATGTATGTGTATGCATATATATATATCTATTGATTTATCTGTGTATATATATATGTATGTGTATGCATATATATATATCTATTGATTTATCTGTATATATATGTATGTGTATGCATATATATATATCTATTGATTTATCTGTATATATATATATATGTATGTGTATGTATATATATATATCTATTGATTTATCTGTATATATATATATGTGTATGTGTATGCATATATATATATCTATTGATTTATCTGTATATATATATATATGTATGTGTATGCATATATATATATCCATTGTATCTGTATATATATATGTATGTGTATGTATATATATATATCTATTGATTTATCTGTATATTATATATGTATGTGTATGCATATATATATATCTATTGATTTATCTGTATATATATATGTATGTATATATATATATCTATTGATTTATCTATATATATGTATGTATGTATATATATATCTATTGATTTATCTATATATATATGTATATATATATATATCTATTGATTTATCTGTATATATATGTATGTGTATGCATATATATATATATTGATTTATCTGTGTATATATGTATGTATGCATATATATATATCTATTGATTTATCTGTATATATATGTATGTATGCATATATATATATATTGATTTATCTGTATATATATGTATGTGTATGTATATATATATCTATTGATGTATCTGTATATATATGTATGTGTATGCATATATATATCTGTTGATGTATCTGTATATATATATGTATGTGTATGCATATATATATATATCTGTTGATGTATCTGTATATATATATGTATGTGTATGCATATATATATATATCTATTGATTTATCTGTATATATATATATATGTGTATGCATATATATATATATCTATTGATTTATCTGTATATATATATATATGTGTATGTATATATGTATATATGATATATATACATATGTGTATGCATATATATATATATCTAGTTTATCTGTGTATATACATATGTGTATGCATATATATATATATCTATTGATTTATCTGTATATATATATATGTATGTATATATATATATCTATTGATTTATATATATATATATGTGTATGCATATATATATCTATTGATTTATCTGTGTGTGTGTGTGTGTGTATATATATATATATATATTGATTTATGTATATATGTGTATGCATATATATATATATATCTATTGATTTATCTGTATATATATATATATCTATTGATTTATCTGTATATATATATATATCTATTGATTTATCTGTATATATATATATATATCTATTGATTTATCTGTATATATATATATATCTATTGATTTATCTGTATATATATATATATATCTATTGATTTATCTGTATATATATATATCTATTGATTTATGTGTATATATATATATATCTATTGATTTATCTGTATATATATATATATATCTATTGATTTATCTGTATATATATATATGTGTATGCATATATATATATATCTATTGATTTATCTGTATATATATATATATATATATGTGTACGCATATATATATATATATCTATTGATTTATCTGTATATATATATATATATATATGTGTATGCATATATATATATATATCTATTGATTTATCTGTATATATATATATATATATATGTGTATGCATATATATATATATATCTATTGATTTATCTGTATATATATATATATATATATGTGTATGCATATATATATATATATCTATTGATTTATCTGTATATATATATATATGTGTATGCATATATATATATATATCTATTGATTTATCTGTATGTATATATATATATATATATGTGTATGCATATATATATATCTATTGATTTATCTGTATATATATATGTGTATGCATATATATATATATCTATTGATTTATCTGTATATATATATTGTGTGTATGCATATATATATATATCTATTGATTTATCTGTATATATATATTTGTGTATGCATATATATATATATCTATTGATTTATCTGTATATATATATATGTGTGTATGCATATATATATATATCTATTGATTTATCTGTATATATATATATATGTGTGTATGCATATATATATATATCTATTGATTTATCTGTATATATATATATATATGATTTGTGTGTATGCATATATATATATATCTATTGATTTATCTGTATATATATATATTGTGTGTATGCATATATATATATATATCTATTGATTTATCTGTATATATATATATGTGTGTATGCATATATATATATATCTATTGATTTATCTGTATATATATATATGTGTATGCATATATATATATATCTATTGATTTATCTGTATATATATATATGTGTATGCATATATATATATATATCTATTGATTTATCTGTATATATATATATATCTATTGATTTATCTATTGTTTATATATATATATATATCTATTGATTTATCTGTATATATATATATATCTATTGATTTATCTGTATATATATATATATATCTATTGATTTATCTGTATATATATATATATCTATTGATTTATCTGTATATATATCTATATATCTATTGATTTATCTGTATATATATCTATATATCTATTGATTTATCTGTATATATATATATATATCTATTGATTTATCTGTATATATATATATATCTATTGATTTATCTGTATATATATATATATATCTATTGATTTATCTGTATATATATATGTGTATGCATATATATATATATATATCTATTGATTTATCTGTATATATATGTGTATGCATATATATATGTTATATATCGACAAACAACAAACACGCATATATATAAAAATATAAAGTTATATTTTTATTAATGACGATGAACCGTGTAGAATAGGGAACAGAGAATTGAGAGAGCGCGCTTCTAATGGGTTGACAGGAGTGTAGTCTTATCTGTTGTGTCTCTCTTCACCGGCCGATCTCTGTTGCTCCTCTACTGGCGAATCCGTGTGCCGAGGTCTTTTTATAATCTTCCAGAACCGGGACTTTTTCTTCCGGTTTTGCCTCGCCCACGCACGCCCACGTAATTCTCAGAGACACCTGTTCTGTTTGCCTCTGTAGTTATTTCCGCTGCTGCCGGAAATAAGGTCAAACGACATCTGTTCCTTTCAACGACCGGAAACACCCTCGCTTGCATCAGCCTTCCTCGGGTGGGGCCAGATTGTTATATTACATATATCTATTGATTTATCTGTATATATATATATAGCTATTGATTTATCTGTATATATATATGTATGTGTATGCATATATATAGCTATTGATTTATCTGTATATGTATGTGTATGCATATATATAGCTATTGATTTATCTGTATATGTATATATGTATGTGTATGCATAAATATAGCTATTGATTTATCTGTATATATATATATATATGTATGTGTATGCATATATATATCTATTGATTTATCTGTATGTATATATATGTATGTGTGTGTATGCATATATATTGATTTATCTGTATATATATATATATATATATATATGCATGCATATATATCTATTAATTTATATATATATATGTGTGTTTGTATATCCATATATATTGATTTATCTGTGTGTGTATATATATGTATACACAGATAAATCAATAGATATATGTGTGTGTGTATATATATATATATATATATACACACAGCTAACTCAATAGATACATATATTTATTGATTTATCTGTGTGTGGAGATATATATATATATATATATATATATATATATAGAAAGAGACAGCGTTTTGTGTGTGTGTATATATATATATATATATATATATATACAATCAAAATTGTTGTTGAATTTATTTATGTGAACCACTGATGCATTTGTTAGGTTATTATTAGTGATATCTCTTTTGTGTTCATATATACATTTTTTTTTAGATTTCTACTTGTTTATCCAATGTCCAAGGAGGAACAATCCCGGCAATTTATTCTGTATACACCTGCCTGTTCATCATTATGGTTTTGGTTATTTTTAGATCTGATAATGTAATCTGATAATTTTCAGGTGAACATATATATATATATATATATATATATATATATATATATATATATAAAATTGTGGTGAAAGAGATTTATCTATCTATATATATCCTTCTACTGAGCACTCATTGCTCAGAGGTAGAATCACCAACTGACGTCAATTAATTTGGGTTTCAATCCTGGGTAAAAAGCAATAGGATGTCTAACAATACTGATGAGCTGTGAAACAGATCTGTCTGCAGATGACTATATAGATAGATATGTGTGTGTGCATATATGGAGATTATATATATTTATTTATATGCAAAAAGTTTAAAAAATTATAAAAATTTTCTAAGCACTAATATATTACCCAGTAAAAACAAATAAATCTAATTACATACTAGATTTAATAGAACCAACTTAATCATCCACAATAACTCCTCCCTTATAACTAGTGTTTTCAAAAAAAACATCATTGTATATTAATTTAAATGTTCTTTAGGAAATTTTATCTCTGTCAAAAAGTTATTATATATGTTATTTCACAGCAACAATATTATCAAAGAGACTTACACGACATATGTCGAATATAATCTTTTTCACATAAAATTTGGCAACAACTTTACAAGCAGCTACTGCTAATTTCATTACAAAAATCAAATCTGTCTGGAATATGATAAAGAAAATATCAGGCAAATCCCCATCAAATACTGTAAAACACTTCTCGATAAATTGTAAAATGTCAAGCGAAAAGGATATTGCTGACCAACTAGCCAAAACAATCTATAAAAATTCAAATTGAAGTTGCATGAGATAGCAGAGGAGTTGAACATATCAAAAGGTGGTGTATTCAAAATTTTGTATGAACATTTGTCAATGAGAAAACTGTGTTCAAAGTGGGTACCACATTTGCTCACAGTTGACATGTTGTTGTTTTTGATCGACTGTGAGCAAATGCAACACCTACTTTGAACACAGTCAATCAAAAACAACAATGCATCGATGATTCATTGCGTTGTTTGCAACTGTTTCAATACAACAAGAAAGAGTTTTTGTGTAAATATGTGACAATGGATGAAACATGGATCCACCACTTCACTCTGGAATCAAATCAGCAGTCACCTGAGTGAATAACAAAAGCTGAAAGCCGTCAAATGTGACCAAAGACACAAACATCAGCAGGCAAAGTTTTGGCCTCCATATTTTGGGATGTTCATTGATTACCTTGATAAAGGAAGAACCATCAATAGTGAATATTGTGTAGCGTTATTGGTGTGTTTGCCCGTATTCTTGCTTTCCTGACAGCTACAACCTCCAGAAATTTAAATGCAAAGTCAATACTCATCTACTAACCACTGGACTCTAGCTCTCACCCCACCCCCGTATAACCTTCCCTTTCTCTCCACCTGCTTTCTCAGCTTTCTATTGTTCCTTTCTAACTAGCTTGTACTCCTCACTCTTTTCTAATTAATCTTTTTACATTTATGTAACCCCCTGCACATCAGTGGCGTTTCTGCCTTGCTCGGGGTGAAATGATTAAAAAAAAAAAAAAAAAAAAAAAGAAATCACCAAAAAACGGCCATAAAGGAAGAAGAAAAAAGTGATCTTTCACTAAGACAATGCACCATGTCACAAGTCAATCACAATGATGGCAAAACTATATGAATTGCAATTTGAATTGCTTCTGAATCCACTCTATTCTCCAGATCTGGCCCTCAGCAACTACCAGCTGTTTGCAAACCTCAGATGATGAAGTGATATCAGAAACTGAGGCGTATTTTAAGGCCAAAGACAAACCGTTCTACAAAAAAGGCATCGAATAGTTAGAGAAGCATTGGAATCAGCATATCACCCCTAGAAAGAGATTATTTTGATGCATAAAGTCAAATTTTGCTTAAAAGTTGTTGTTTTATTAGTAAGGCCTTGGATTTATTGATGTGTTATATCTAAAAAGAAAACATCAATGAAACCAGACTCTCAACAAAAAACCCTCTTTAAAAACATATGTCAGTGAACCTTAATCTACAAACTGATTTCCTACAAGGAATTCATATTTTATTCATACAAATCTGTTGTAAAAATCTTGTCAGCATTAAATAGCCCATTGAGGTTGATATGATATAAAACATAATGAACCAAACAAACTATCAATTTTCATAAGGTAGTATTCATATAAAATACAAATTTGATTGTAACCTAATTATATACCACAGTAAGTAATGGCAACCTACTCCAAGAAAATCTTCTGCCCAGTCAGTAATGTCTCTTGCAAGACATGATCGCCCAAGCATGTATCTTGTATGCCACTTAACTGACTGAATCATGGCAAGGCAGTGCGTTGTGGTGCAATGGATATTGTTTCAGAATGAGAAATCAGAGAGCCAAATTCAAATTCCAGTTGAATTCGTTACATTCACTTACATGCAAATACCCGTGCGATAGGTATTAATCCTTCTCTTTCCTCCAGCTATGGGTTAAATAACAGGGCAGAATGTGTTCTGTATCCTTGGTTGGCAACCAGTCTACCACAGAAAATAATGGCAACCTCCTGTAGGAAGATCTTCTGCCCAGTCAGTCATGTCTTTTTCGAGACATGATTGCCCAAGCATGTATCATGTATGGCACTTAACTGACTTAATTATGTACCATAATGGATCATATGCAATATAGGTGAACAATTCAACTAGAAAAATTAGAAATAAAAACAATGTATCTAAATCCAAATTACAGACATGTCATAATGGGTCATTCCATCTTAAATAAATCAACAATATTTTGTGTCAAATTTTAGCATAAACTTGAGATTTTTCTTGTTAAAAAATTGAATAATTTTAACTCATTCAACATTCAGTCAGTTAAGTGCTATATGTGAAGCACGCTTGGGCGATCATGTCTCGAAAGAGACATGACTGACTGGGAGGAAGATTATTCCTCAGTAGGTTGCCATTGCTTTCTGTGGTAGACTGGTTGCCAGCCAAGGCTATAGAACCCAATCTGTCCTGTTATTTAACCCATAACTGGAAGGAAGAGACAGATTAATACCTTTCCCAAAGGTATTTGCGCATAAGTGAATGCAATGAATTCAACTGGAATTCAAACTCGGCTCCCCGATCTCTAAAAAATAGTTAATTTTATTCAGTGATTTTTGAGACTAAGCATGAGCAAAAAATTCATGGTTTTAGACCCCCCACCAAAAAAAAAAAAGAGACCTCAGAATGTCAAAATATGCAAAAAGTTTTCATTATTTAATCAGTTGTGCTTAGTTTAATTTGTAACATATATAGATATAAGCAGAAAAAAGCAATTACTGATAAGATAGCAAAGGTTACAAAGCATTACCTGGGGCCCACAATCAGGTTGACAGTCAGGGTTTTGGGTGTAGTATGTACAGGCCCTGTTTGAAATCAACACCTCATTTATTTATTTTTTTATTTTAAACAGTGTGTATCTATGCAAACTTAAACTACTTCTTCTTCTATGTGCCCTGTCCTTTCAGGATGTAGGCGATCATGGCTTTTCACGTCTCTCTATCCCTAGTGGCTCTTAGTATCTTTTCTCCTGTTACACCGCTCAACCCTAGTTCCGTCATCCACATGCTCAGGCTCTTCAAATACATTATCCGCTGCCTTCCTCTGTCTCATTTTCCTTCTATCTGGCCTGTCAGTATCAGGTTCTCCAAGAACCTCCTTCCTCATTGGATGTCCCAGGAACTTCAGTTGTCTCTTCCTGATGCTCACTATTAATTTTCTTTTCGTTGCCATTCTTTCCAAAACCTTATCATTGCTCCCATGCTCGGTCCACGATATCTGCAGCATCCTTCTGTAGAACCACATTTCTGCTGCTTCAAGTTTTTTCTTCATCTTCGATGATATTGTCCAGCATTCACTGCCATATTAAAGAACTGACATCACATAGCAATCTAGCACTCCCTTCTTTGTTTCTAGTGAAATTTTCCTGTGTCTTAGTACTGTATTCAGCTTCTGGAACGTGTCTTTTGCCATGCCAATTCACCTTCGGATCTCTGTGTCTCTGTGTTCATCTCCTGTTAAAACACTTCCTAGGTATTTAAATTTTTGTATTTGCTTGATTCTAGTATCCCCCACCTGTATTTGGCATTTTGGGTTGCTCTTCTTGCTGATGACCATGCATTGTTTTCTTGCCGGAAACTTAAACTTAACACTAAATAAAGAAAACATACTTTTCTAAATGAGAAAATGTGCCTTCCTTATGAGGAAAATAGAAAATTGCTGGGCTTTTCATTAGTTATGATGATAAACTACATCTGGCAGTAAGGCCTCTAATCAAGAAATTGGAGGTTTTGAGGATCATGGAACCACCTCTTAATTACTGTTGTTTCTAGCTCTACATTGACCTAGAGTGGTGGCAACTGTTAGGGTCCCAGCTATTGGCAAATAGTAAACCTCCAACCAAAAACAAAACACACTATGAAAGTATAAAAATACCAGGAATATATTTTCATATAAAAAAATTACTCTTTTTCTCTGTTGCATTTTCTGCAGTTGGGAAAGTGCTGTGATACCATTAAAAAAAATTATCTCCCCCCCCCCCCCAACACACACACACCTTTCAACTTATCTTCTCCTTTTGGTCCCTATGTTACTATTAATCATTATTAGGGGTGCTTTTGTTGCATACATTTCAAAATTACAGCTCTTTTTAATCTATGGCAAATGTTAATGTAATATCTTGATTTTTATGCTAACTTACATTTAAGAATCTTAATTTTAAGATGCCCATGTATCAAGTTCTCGCAATTGTACTTTTGTTTCTGAAATAAAATTAAATTCACCAACTTGTAAGTATGAATTTTGCATAAACATTTATAAAAATTTAAATTAAAGCTTATTTTAAGAGGCAATTATTTGTTGTGTATAATATGAAAGTTGTAATGAACAACTTACATCTATAGAAAACATGTACATATTCATTAAATCCTTCATTCAGTTAATAAATATTGAATAAGATACAAAGGTTTTTGATAGTAACTACCTATGGTAAATAGGTAATATTGCACAACATAAACTCCCTATAATAATTATTAGTAATATTAAACCTGAAGTTGCTATATCAGTTGTACTAATATTGGTTTTGAAGGATTTAATCTTTTCGTAACAAGTTTTATTATAGCAAAAACCTTTTCCTTAGCACTGGATTTTGATTGCTTTCTTTCTTTTTCCTTTTATCACATTCATTTTTTTTAATTGGTTCAAGGTCTTGTTGATCACAAACGATAATAACCACTTGAATGTCATTTTTGTCTTGTGTGTGTTTTCAGAATTTACAGAGCTGCAAAATATATGCATTTGTATCAAGTCAAACGAGTAAACATGGCTTTCAGTAAATTTCTAGAAATAGGCAAAATATTTATAGAAAGTTTGGATGTGAAAAAAATAAAAATATTTTAAATGTTTTACCTTAAAGAAAAAGACACCAAGATTAAAGTAAATGAAGCTTTGAGATTGCTTCCAAATAATCTTAGTGGTAAGAAATGGGATGTGCAGATGTTCATTATGAATCTACATATATAAAATGTAATATGTCTAGCTTTCTCTCCTGTATATATATATCTATGCTGGTAGATGTTGATTTCAATTTTCTTTTAAAAGCAGAAATGTCTGCTCAAACAGATCTACCCACTAAATATGATATTTATACTAATAAGAAATAATGTCAGATTATGAAATTCAAAATTTGTTCATTGCTTAAAAACAACTTGTATGAAAAAATAAAGTTACATATAAACTTCAAACAGTTCCAACAAGAGATGTGCATTACTTAAATAGGGCAATTGATCCTTACTTTGCTGTTATAGGTTCATGTAGCTTAATGGTGAGGCACAATTGGTTTAAAAGTGATTTCTCTAAATAAAAATAAAATACAAGTTTGATTTTTGTCTGGAAGCACACTTTTTGTAGGAATTTCAATCTCTAAGCCTGTAGACATTTATTTCACTGTTTAAAAAAAAAAAAAAAAATTGGGATATCTAATCAAATATATCTACTCACTAAATATTACTTTCATATTAATAAAACACACGCACACATGCACACACACGCAAGAGGGGGTGTTGAAAAGTTTTGGGCTTGACCCAGATAAATAACTTAGAGCCATGAAATGGATGTGCTATTATAAATATTCTTCCTACAGTTCAACACATTATTTCTTAAAAATGTCTTATTGAAATATTGATTTTTGGTCAACATGTTTTCAGCATCTTCTCATGTATATATTTTTTATTTGTGAGTGTTTAACATTTTATTACCTTTACAGAAAACTGTGCTGTTTCTTATTTTATTTTCCACACACACACACACACACACTCAATAAAAATTAATTCACACCACATGTATCTCAAAAAAATACAATTGCTTGGGAATTCACTCCTTACCATACCCTGTGGGGTCAAAAACAAGGACGGCGCACCCAAAAGTTTGGAAGTAGTGGAATAGTGGAAAGCACACCACATGGTCAAAAATATGATTTATTGACCAATCAGGGCTCAACATAAGAAACCCATTTTTTAATCTCCCCTGAGCCTCACCATTCAGATATAAGGAAGGTAGAAACTCTCAACAGACCAGAGGGAACAGCAACAAAGGCACATGGACAGCTTCCAGCACACACAGAGAGAATTCAGCAGTTCACACAACAGGCAGTATCACATGTCAGTGAACATTCTTTCACCCTCTTTCTCTCATCTTGCTCACTACACATCGTCCTACCTTTCCCTCTCACATTTCCAGTTCCTTTCTTTCTCCGTTATTTTACAGCTTTACAATCTCATTTTTGTACAAAAAAATAATTCTTTTATTTTTTTTTACGAAAATAAATAACATTTTATTTTACTTTATTTGTAGTGAATTTTTCTTTTTATTATTTGTTTGAGGGACTTCTTAGCACCCTCTACAAAACTTCATGATATATCCAGGAAAGAAATATCAGGGAAAAGAATAGTGTGAGAATAATACTTAACACTGAAGACAGATTAGAAGAGATTTATTATACAACAGTGCAATAAACCAATAGATGTACAAGAACAATCAACGAATAGTAACAGGAATAATGATCAAGTAGAAAATGTCTCCGTCTATGATATATGCGTCCGTCTAGTGATGTATGCCCTAGTCACAGTCTTTTATAGACTAGACCATATCCATTACAGGGTAGGATAAGATGTTCCTCTACAACACTTCATAATATGCAAAATATGGCTTTGTCTGTCTCTATGTTGTGGACTTTTCTGGTAACATAGCAGTATTTTTTGTTACTTTTCAACTTGAGAAATAAGATGTCATAATTTCTTTTCTCTACTCAGGAAATATTGAACATAAACAAGGAAAGGCAGAGCAACAGCGGTTTTGGATATCTTATATCTCCTTGACTCTCATCTTTCTCTTATCCTTTCTTTGACATTCCCTGTACCATCTTTTTCTTTCTTTTCCCTCTCCCCTCACAGTAATCCACTGCACGTATTTAGATTTCAGCATTAAATAACCTAGAGAGTTTGATATGCTGCTAAATAAAGTCAACGAGTCAAACAACAAATATGAAAGAACCCTTGCACGACATTAATCCATATAATATCCTACAATTTCTTAAAATGAAACTGTATTCCAAAATATAACTTCAGCAAAGCTACAACGTAAGACACACATATACCTGCCTTAGTAATTATGTCCACATAAGTGTATATATGCACAAAAGCTGAGTATCATCTACTATGCATTCAATTGTGAATGCAGAATAACATTTTTATTAATACAAAGCTCCTAAGAAAATTTCATTTCAGAATTAAATGATCCATAAGGAACTGATATGCTGTTAATAAAACAAATCAAGTATGCTGAATCAAAAGGTGGTTTCCCTTACAAAAGTGGATGCGGGTTTATACCTTGCCAGAGAGCACTGCT
>JBBBDQ010001715.1:1800000-1862500 GCA_037127315.1 Ascarosepion bandense | reverse complement strand
ATTTGATCCAGAAAGTAGAAGTGTTGTTCATTCACGGTCAACTGAAGATGTAGACACAGCTGGGGAGCCTGTGTTAAACAATTTAGAATGCAGCAAAATAAAAAGAAAAAAAGATAATATCTGCAGAAAGTCAAACAAACAACTGTTCAATGGCTGCACTTTTAATGTCTTTTATATATAAGAAAAGAATAGTAGAAAAAGAAAAGTGTTACAGAAAGTAAAAGTTTTTAGCATAACAACTCACTCACTGGATTCTAGATACAGAGAGTGTGTATGGTTAACTTGTTGTTAAATCGTCTCAGAAGATATATAACTCTTTTCAAAAATGTTCTCCAGACTCTTTTGATGGAGACAGTTCTTCTCAAATAAAACACTGGGACCATGGTGTACTTTTCAAAGGTGCTGGTACAAATGATGGATGATGCAATTCCGATGTTGTCAGGCTGGTGACGAACCTTAAGTTTCATATACCTAGCGGTTTTTCAATGCAATCACTACAACGATGATACTTCTCAAAGTCCTTGGGCCACTATTGAATTTCAAAAATTTGCAATAAATTTGGGGCACCGATTAAACTTAAATCACTTTGTCGGGAACCACTCAATCCAACTTCTTCACCAAAAATCAATTTCAGATAATCTTTTCATAATCCTCTTCTTCCTCTTCTTTGTCCTTTTGTCGTCATCATCAGCCCAACAAATACAATCCGCAATAAAAGCCTCCGTCTGAAACAACAGACCCAAATGCAAGTAAAATATAAAATATATTTTACTCTCCTTTTTCATACAAAGACGTATTTGGTTAGGAGGTCGTTTGGTCTGAATTGTCAGCACCCTTACTCCAGCGAAAGGACCTGATCTTACTCAACCATACGCTCACACAGTTGTGATCTCACTCGTCAGCATGACTGTGTGTTTATATAGGAAACCCAGAGGGTTATAGGCCATCATGCAGCTATCACAGAGTTCTGGCTGCCACAGCCAAAATCATGCAAACTTCAAAGTTCTTGCTTAGCGTTATTTCAATTTTTATTTGCTAAAAATTAATTTGTTCATTTCCATTGTCTTCTGATGACCCAGATTCAATGGGCACAACTTATGCCCCAAATCAGATTTTGCCACCAGTAAACAAAACGTGATGGTTTAATTTCACTGTTCGATTTACTCCAATTTTAATTAAAAAAATTATTGCCACATTTACGACATTTCAGTCTTCTTCAGGTGCTAGGAATTTTGAACTCTTTAAACGTGTGTGTGTGTGTGTTAGACTTCTCTTGCTATCACACACATGGTAATGCATCTCTAAGGAAATACTATAAGCAAGCTTGAATTTTGATGTGTCATTTTGCCGAAGTGTAAACAACTTTGTTTTTCGTCGCATTAAACATGTAAAATTTTGTGCTAAAGACATTTGCAGGGATTTTTACTGCACTACTTTATTTAAAAGAAATCTGCAGCTGAAGCACATAGAATTCTTGTTGAAACTTAAAATGCAGAGATTGGTTTAGACAATTTAAAAATAATGATTTTAATGTTTGTTAAAGAACACTCAGGCATACCGAAAAATTTTGAAAAAGAATTAGAGGCATTACTTAGTGAAAACTCATTTAAAACTGAACTTGCAGAATCATTAGGAGTTGATCACCTTACAATTTCAAAATGTTTGAAAGCATCAAGAATGATTCAAAATCAAGAACATTGGGTGCTGTACGAGTTGTAGTCAAGAGACTTTCAAACAGTGCCTTTTCATGTGTGAACAGCTGCTTCTATGGCAGAAAAGGAAAGGATTTTTAGTGTTGCATTGTGACCAGAAATGAAAAGTGGATATGCTATGATAACTCTAAGCATAGAAGATTGTGGGTAAGCCCTGCTATGCATCAACATTGGCAACAAAGCTAAATTTCTATGATTCAAAGCTTTTGCTCTGCATTTGGTAGGATCAGCTGGGTGTCATATTTTATGAGCTGCTGAAACCAATCCAAACCATCACAGTAGATTGCTATCAACTACAATTGATGCATTTGAGTTAAGCATTGAAAAAACAAGACAGCCACTATACAAGCAGAAACATAACAGTGATTTTGCAGCATAACACTAGACCACATTTTGAAAAAATGGTAAAAACCTACTTGGAAATGTTTAACTGGGAAGTCCTACTCTATCTGCTGTATTTGCCAGATATTGCACTGTCAGATTATCACTTGTTCTGATTGATGGCACATGGCCTGTCTGAGCAGCACTTTCATTTTTATGAAGATGCTAAAAATGAGTCAACTCGTGGTTAATCTCAAAAGATATGTCATTTTTCCAACATGGAATTCAAATGCTGTTAAAAAGATGGGAAAAAGTAGTGGTTAGCAATGGACAATATTTTCAGTGACATGTTTGTTATTAATTTTTCTGGTCCTAGGTATGACGGTAAACTGCATCTGGCAGCAAGGCCTCTGATTGGGAGTTTGTGAGGAGCCTGGAACGACCTCTTAATTGCTTTGGTTCCCAGGTCCACACTGACCCGGAGTGGTAGCACCTGTTAGGGTCCCAGCTATGGGTAAATAGTTAAACCCCGAACTGGGGTCAAATCACCATGAAAGACTTTTATAGAAATATATACATAAAAATAGACTTTTATAGAAAAATATACATTTTTGAAAGAAAAATATAACCAACAATACTTTTCTGAAGGAAAAAAGTATTGCCATAACATACTTTTGAAGGAAAAAAAAATTATTACATTGTTGAATACAAAACTAGAAGACATCTTCAGTTTTCTAAAATAAAAATAAAAAAATAAATTTTTCATAAAAATCTGACTAAATCAACCTTCTCACTATAACCAAACATAAAAAAAATACCTGAAAACCCTACCTTTTTGGCATTAAATAACCAACAGAGGTTGATATGCTGTTAAACAAAAACTAATTTTTCTAAAATTATAGCTGAAAGTGTTGGGGAACACAAAACATTTGGACAATTTTTATATAATTTATGTTCTGAAAACAAAAGAAAAATCATAAGATCGCATGAAAAATTACTTAAAAAACTTAACCATAATACCTCGTCTGTCATTTTTAATGATTCCTCTGTGTGTGTGTGTGTGTGTGTGTGTGTGTGTGTGTGTGTGTGTGTGAAAACATTTAACCCATAATTTACAAGAACCTTTAAAGAAAATTCTAGTAGAAAATACAAAAATATTATTTAAATCACAATATCAAAAGCATCTCACAATTAGAGAGCAGTATATATCAAACAGTTCTCTCCTACCATCAACCTTACAATATTTAATAGTAGAAATGAAGTATTGAAACTTTTTCTAAAATAGGAAGATGCTCATGCAATTTCCAGACACATGAGAGCTTTGAAAGAATGCTCTTTTTCAAAAACACAAAACATATTACGTTACATTCAAAACATTACGAAAAAATAACATTGAAAACATAACACCCATGATAATGGCCACTGAAATGGCTGAAAGCACTTGGAAAACTAACAAATACAGAACATTTTTACATCCTTTATTTCCAGCAATAGAGAAACATGTACATATACTGGAAAAAATCAAAAATTAATAAAATCATCTTTGCTGGTTGTTTTGAATGAAACAGGCTTAAAAAAAGTTGCTGCCCAAATATACATTAATACATATGTATGTGTGTGTGCCTACT
This sequence comes from Ascarosepion bandense, assembly GCA_037127315.1. Taxonomy (NCBI): domain Eukaryota; kingdom Metazoa; phylum Mollusca; class Cephalopoda; order Sepiida; family Sepiidae; genus Ascarosepion; species Ascarosepion bandense. The sequence goes on along the minus strand of JBBBDQ010001715.1, from coordinate 1,858,839 downwards.
TTGTGATTACTGAAAATAATAATAATACAAATTAATAGACTATTTACATTTTTTGGACTATTATCCTCATCTTTGTTGCCATTTGTACGACGTTTTGGCTGTTGTACACTCTGACCTTCTTCAGGTGCTTGGAATTTCAAACCAAACCCTTTATTACAATCGTTCTCATTCCTTGCATAAAGCTTCTTTTGGTAGTCATGAGTTATCTCTCTCTAACCCTCTAAGTTACTTGTTCACCACTGTTGTAGACTGGTATTAAACTCTTTGGGTCAAGTCACTAGAACTAACCAATGTCTATATCCACTTAAAACACTTAAGGACACATGACCCATATAGACATCGATTCCATGCATTCACTCTCTTAATCAAAGGTTACTGCTGGATGTAGTTTATCCTTGTTCCCAGGACAACCCTTCCTTGTAGTTGTTTTCCAAGATAAAAATAAATAAGATTTCTTTTTATGTGAGGAAGAGGGGATGGAGAAAATGAAGAGGAAAGTGTAAATGTCCTTTAGCTGTTTAAGGACGACAATGATGTGTAAGGGATTTTCATTTTAGTCGAGCATTGTGACCTATTGTCATCTGTTGCCAGTTAGCTCTCCCTAGTGGTTTGTCTGTCTAGAAACTTTGCTTAAATACCTTTCAAAAGGATCACGAAGCATGTTTTTATTGTTGGTGGGAAAGCTATCTGTTGGTTGAAAAATGTTAAATATTTATTTTGAAGCATTAATTTTTTAAATCATTTGGTGTTTGACTGTATTAGTGTTTATTTCTGTCTTCTCTCCACATTTCCTTTGTCATGTCATTGAATTGTTTTATTATGATTGTCAAAAAACACCCATTTCTTACCACAAGTCACTATTCAATCAAGATGCAGCATCAAACACACTGCAAAATGTTGAACTATTTAACTTTCACTGAGTTCATGAGAAAGCCGATGGCTAGTAAGCTTGTCTCACTAGAATCATTACAATTGAGTAGTGAGTTCGATCCTCACTGGGTGCACATATTTTTATTTTTGTGCTACATCTGAACTACAGTTAGAAAATTATAGAGTGCGCCAAAACTGTCTTTGTCAGACTCTCTGCTTCCAGGCAGAGGGTGTAGCGGAGTCGACAAAGCAGGTGCTGTTAATCCCATAATACAAGGATTTATAAATTCAAGCCAAATTTTATTTACAAAATCTGGCAAATGTATGTACAGAATGATTGTTAAGACGAGCAAGGCCAATCAAAAGGATCACCTGGTTTCAGGGCGGTAGACCAGCGGCTGGCAGGGCAGTGCAGAGGTAGCCGGTTTGTCCACAGGATAATGGTTGCTCGAAGTTCGGCTTGATAGTTCCAGGAAGGACTTTTGCTGGTGGTTGTTAGCTCTTAGAAGAACTGCCGCATAAATAACCAGCTAGTCCTAAAAAGGACTGTTGCACATGTAATCAGCTAGCCCTTAAAAGGACTGTTGCATATGTAGCCAGGACTGCAGCTTCTGCTGGAGTCAGTTAGAAGGACTGTTGCATATGTAGCCAAGTAGCCCTGAAAAGAGTTGTTGCATATGTAGCCGAAGAGCCCTTAAAGGACTGTATCATATGTAATCAGAAAGTCCTAAAAAAGGACTGTAGCATATGTAGTCAAATCCCTAAAAAGGACTATTGCTGGTGGCGGCTGCTGCTGCTGCTGGAGTTGGCAAACTAGGTTGAGAGCGGCTGGTTTTGCTAGAGCTGCTGCTGCTGCTATGGTCAGTGACAAGGACCGGCCAGGTGCAGGTGGTAGTGGGGAGCACATCGCTCTACCCGGAGCCCAGGCATTATTTACTCTTCTCCCCTAGTTGAGAGAGATGTGACACATGGTCTTTTTAAATGTGGGGAACCTGAGCATGTATGCCCAGGTACTGGTCAAATATTACCTATCCACCGCAGTGGATAAGTTCAGAACCGGTCTAAACTGATCTTTTTTTGGTCATTCTGGACCCTAGCTGATTTGGTGGTGGGAAAAATCGGCCATGTTTGTGTTAGCTGGGGTCAACAACATTGCCCAGTTAATAATGTCTTTTGTCTCTCTATTAAAATTTTCCTTCTACTTTTGAATGTACACATGGGTTTTATTTGAACACCATGTGTATATAGATTTAGTTTCGGGTCATTGTTTTTGGGTATGAGTGCTTGTGTGTGTTTATGTTTCGTTTTGTTTTTGTTGTTTTGTGTTTTGACTTTTGGAAACGCTGAGTCACCGGAAATTAATGGCTTCACTGTTTTCTGTGGTGACGCTTTTAGACGTTTGAGTAGCCGGCGGAAACTTCTGGTCGGGTCTGATAAAGAGGAACCCAGACTATGCTCCACCAAAGTATAGAATCTTGTCTGGGGGAAAAATAGACAAAAACCCAACCCTGTCATATGCAGAGTCTATGGGAAAATTTTGCCCAAGCTTAAGAGCTTTTATCTCCCACATAGAATTTGACTTTATGCCACATCAGTGGAGAGGCAGGTGAATATATGTTCATGGAGAACCCATTTATAAAGTTTCTTACACCCTTGCCAATTTTCTTGAGATTTTTGTTGATATTATTGAAATGCTGACACTTATTATTTGAAACTTTTTTCTGATATTATGGGTTGTTTTCAGATGCTGATTGTTAATTGCAGATGGATATCCTCTACCACTTTGATCTTCAAGACTTGTATTTTTACTATGGAACCTCAAAGTGTATCCTTACCCCTTGCTCTATTAATTTTGGCAACAATTTGAGAAGCATTATGACAAAGTTTGAAATCATACAAAAAAATGCAAATACGTCTTTTACTTTTCCATGTTCAAGATGATAGGGATATAATTTTTAAATTAAATTCTGAAAGAGACTGATAAAAATTAAGTAAAAAGACACTTTAATTAGTAGAAATAAGTAACATATTTTTGTGCATCTAGAACATAATCAAAATTTATGTGAGCATAAAACTCACATTAAAAATTGTTTTAAAAAATTTAAACAGTCATAAATCTTTCAAATTTATTCATTCTTTTTTTATTTATAAAGTTTCAAATATTAAAATTCTAATTGGTAAAATGAATAATTTAAAAAAAATAAAAATTTAATTTAACAATCACATTAGCAATGTAAAGAACAAAGATTTTTATTTCGACTATATTGCAATATTTTTTTATAAATTTTTAGAGTGGAAAACTTGTAAGCTTCAAGGCTCGAACCTCGGATAGCTGATAACACCAACAACATTAAAGTTGTTTGTAAACAAATATTATTAAAAGTAAATTAGAATAGAAAAAAAAATGTATCAAACTATTAAATTTTTAACTATTATTATTTTTAATGTCGCTCACTCCAAGTCAGCAGAACATTTTTATGGGGCGGGGGAGGTAAAAGTTTTTAAGTAAATTTTTCACCAGAGGTTCAAATTGGGCAACCGGAAAAAATGACTTTTTATTATTTATTGTATATTAAATAAATATTTATTTGAAAATTATTAAATAACTTATGGATATTATTTATTTTTTATTAAAAAAAAAATATAAAAAAATTAAAATTTAATTTACTAAAATGTTTATTACTAATTTTAATTTTGACAAAGAAAATGTGTCTGTTTGAATTTATTCAGTTCAGTCAGTTTTATTGGAAAGATTTTAGAAGTATATTGGAGACGGGCGATGTTTCTTTTTTGTTGAAAAACAAAATAATGTTGTAGTCTCGAACCCAACAGGATCGTTAAGCAATATTTTTTTAATTAAAGATCTCATAAGCAAAACGGAATATAATTCAAGAAATTAAAATTCTGTGAAAATTACTCTTTGAGAATACATTCCATGAAGATTCTGATCATGTCATAAGAAAAGTTTTTACTTGGTCTCATATTGCGGACATGTTTGATGAAGAAAACTTTAAATTAAATACCTTGTTTTTTGGGGTTTTTTTTTTCACTGATAAAAAAAAAATTGCTAGAGTACGTTTAAAAATTTAATGACACCTCGAATAATATTCTTAATCTTAAATACACAAAATCAGAAATTAGTGAGAATGATTTTAATTAAAAATCCAAAAAGGCGAGCGATGTGTTTTGTCACGTGACCTTTCGAAATTTAAAACAAAAATCAAAAACGTATATGACCAAAAAGATAAACAATTTTGCAAGCGAGTTCTGTAGTGAATTTGTTTTAAGTATCAACTATATGTGCATATTTTTTGTATGATGACAAAATCCAAGAAATTGTTGTCGAAAGTTTTTAAACGAAAAATCGTTTTGCAATATGAAACCGAGAAAAAAATATCTTTGGCGATTGTTTTTATTTTATTCGTTTGTTTATCTATTTTCATTATAATTTGTTTTTAATGTCTACTTCTGTATTTTTTCTATAAAGATGTCGAAAGGCAAAGGGTTATTTATTATGTTCTCAGTTTTTAATTTATTGTGTTAAAAAATAATGAAACTTGGTAAAAAAAAAATTCCATTTTTTGTTTGTGGATGCGGGAACGCCCGATTTCGAACTGATACTTTAAATTTTAGCATTTGATGTTTTAAAAGCCATTTATTGTTACAGAAAGTTTCCACGGGACAATTTTACAATAATAAAAACAAAAAATTATTTAAAAAAACATGCATTTTTTTATTTATTTATTTTTTTACCTAATCTAATACATAGCAAATAATGTCTGATTTTAAGTTAGTTAAAAGTACTAGTTTTATTAGATTTTTAAAATATTAATAAAGATATTGAAAGTTAAATGTAGAATGTTAGCAATGTGAGATTAACTATTTAATTTTTTTTTTATTTAATATTTTTTTAAGCAGGTGTTATTTTTAAATAATAATAATAATAAAAATTAAAGCGATTAGGGTTATCTGCTCCTGTTTTCTTGGTATTTTGTGGTTGTTTGGTCAGGCCAACAGGCGGCGCTGTTTGTACCCAGAATGCATTGAGCAGGGCATGCGCTGTTCAATCCGAGCACAACCTAAGTCAGTTCGGACGGCGAGACATCGATACGTGCATAAAGAGCGGAGCACCCTGAGAAACCTGGGCAGAAGCAAGTGACGAAATCCATCAGCAGAATCACAAGACGACGAACCGTTACAAAATACATTGAACGCATCCAGAGACAGGCGAGAAAAAAAAATCATCCCTTTATTTTTTTTCTGGTATATATATATATATACCTTTCCCCCTCTCTTTATTTTATTACTCTCTTTTTCTCTTTGCTTTGATACTCTGCCTCCCCTTCATATTTTTTAGTTGACACTCCCCTCTCTTTCTCTCTCTTTGATTTCATTATCTTTTTCTCACGTCACTCACTCTCTCTTTGTGGCTTAGTAATCACTCTACTCTCACATACTATATACGTAAGGGAAAGCGATATATAAAATTAGTGAATAGTTTTATTTTATTTTATTTTTTTTTTCTACTACACTTATATTGGTCGGATGATTTGTAGCCGGGCGCTACTTGTTAATGTTTAGCTGACAATTTTTCTTCTCTACCCCTAGACTTATACAATAACAATAATATTTACAATTTACCCATGAAATAAAAATAAATTATAGATTTATAAAGTAAACTTAAAAACAATATAATTTTTTTACATATTGCAACTTTTTTTTTTTTCCAAGTATTTATTTACACTTCAAAGTTTTCATTTTCCAATTCATAATTACTCTTAATTGATTTATGTTTTCTTTCCATTGTAAAATATTTTCTTTTAATCTAAAAATAAAACACTTGATTGAAATCTTTTTGTTTAAATTTTAGGTTTAAGCGTGTTATTTTTTTTTAATAGTTAATTTTTCAAACTATACTTGGTGAAGGAGAAACGTTTATTTGGATTTCAATTTTAGAAAACCCCTATCGTATCCTTCACCCCCACTTTTATTACTCTTAGTGGTTCTACCCGGGGGTTGGGGGTTAACTTTTTTCTTTTAATTATTATTTACATCTCGGGTCCGTGTGCGACGATCATGACTGTCAGGCCCAATAATTACTCTTATAAATTTGTCAGTTGCCAAAGTTCCAATAATTCGATAGGTACCATTATTTATAGCATTTTCTCTGACTTTGTTCATAAATCTGCCCAATTGTACTTTTGCCTGAATGATCGTCACAGAAAAAACAATTTAAGTTTCACTCCAGGCCCCTACGCCACTACTTGGCCCTAACAGAGACTAGTTTCATGCACATTAAATTTAGAAAAATATAAACGTATTACTCAGTGTACAAGTAATATACACTTAAAAATATATTTTTTTAAAGAAAAAAAAAATTCTAGTTAGTTTTTAAGAAACCCTTATCAAGAAATCGGACCCCCGCTCTTAATTCAACACAATTACCCGCACGAATAGTTTTTAAACATCTTTTGTTGTTTTTATGAATATTTTAAAATTTTCTACTTTCCATTTCATAATTGAATGAATGGAAATTCTAGCCCTCCAATAAACCCATTTTGTCTCAAAGCTCTTGAAATCGGTGAAAAAAAAAGCATTATATCTATCTAGAATTGTTCTCAAAGAGAAAAGGGAAAGTTTTTTTTTCTTGCGTTATAAAAACTATTACACAAAACAAATTTAATACAATCGCCCCCTTCTCTCTCTTTCTCTCTATTACATCAATTACTATTTTTAAGTTAACCATTTTCAGTTTTCACAAACTGTCCTGTATATTCTTTTTTGTATTTCCGGCAAACACTTTGAATCTAACTTATTATTTATTGTCCACCTTTAACAATTAGGGTCGCCCCCTTATTAATATGAGTGCAGTTGAATTAAAGACATCCGTGACAACCCAATTTGACCTGAAGGAATTAAAATGCCTAAAACCTGAATCTAGTACATTGTCAGGAGGTACCGTCAAAACTGCAACACCCAGCGGCAGACCAATGGGTGATCTCGAGAACAACAGAGACCCTCAGCGCTTCGATATGGATGAAGACAAAAGCAAGCTGACCAAAATGGACAAATTCTCCTATCCGGTCCACCGGAAACGCTCCCGTTACCTGAGTCAGTCACGAACAACGGATAACCATCACAACAAGAAAAGACGGAAAGGAAACGAGAAAATAATTTTGCCAACCAAGTTCCTCCTCGGGGGTAACATCAACGATCCCTTAAATTTGAACAGTCTTTGCGATGAAGAAGTAAACAGGGCTCTGAACGAACGTACACCTCAATCCTCTCCGATCCCGACACCTGCACACAGGAGGGACGTGACGCTAATAATGCCACGAAACCAATTTGATCCCTTAAATCTCAACGAGCCTGACATGGAAAACGAACCACTGACATCTGCTAAGGTGTGTGCAAAACGTAAGAAAAGGCATAAAAGTCGTAAAAAAAATGACCCCAACATTGAGAACACCAGTGCTCCGACAACCCCACTAATTACAAAAGAATCCGAGAAGAAAAAGCACTTGGCTGAGGCTCTCAAAATAGAGATCGATGACGCCTCCTCGACAACGATGGTTCCGTCGGTGAAGGGGCCGCCTCAAGACAAACCAAAGACGCCGCAGGTTCCAACATCGTTGTCTATGAGTGGCACTCTACTGTCGATGACTGGTGCTTCCACCACAAACAGTGAAGTTACCGATACCCCCAAAGTGAAATCCGAAAACAAAATTGTATCCCCTGTTATCCCCCAGCTGTCTCCAAAAAATCGGAAACGGCGCCAGACAAGTATCTGTGAGGGTAGATCTTCAGAACAGAATCCTGTATCAAGCAAGAACCTCAACCGCTCTGAGAGCTGCCCTGGGGAAATCAACAAGACAGCATACTCTCGGAAAAATCGAAAGCGACACAGCAACCGAGGCAGTGGAAACAAGAAAGGCCAGGTCGCGAAATCAAAATCGTATCGTTTCATTTATGGTAACTACAACCGTTACTATGGTTACCGTAACCCAGAGGAACACGATTCGCGTACCAATCAGTTCAAACTGGAATGGTTTGAAGGGAAGAAAGTGCTGGACATTGGCTGTAATGTTGGTCACCTGACCTTGTTTGTGGCCCGGGAGTTCAAGCCGCTAATGATTCTTGGCCTTGATATTGATGGACGATTGATATCAGCTGCCAGAAAGAATATTCGCCATTATTTGATTCAACATGACCAGAACAAATACCCGAACTCATGTAAATTAAGCTACGGTCCATTGGCCGCACCGGTGAGACAGGAGGCCAGACATACGGTTTTCCCACACAATGTTACATTTGCAGAGGTGAGTGTAAATCACAGGTAGGAACTCTGTGTTTTATATAATTAAAGGATGGCAGTAATAATTCAGAATATTTGTATTGTAATCAACATGAAAGTATGTAAAGGGGTTTCCCTCAAAGTTATCCCTAAAATAATAACTGCTTTGTGTTGTCTACCGCCAACCCCGAAACAATCTAAAACCACTAAGTCGCCAGAGTTTAAAGTGTGAAAGAAAGAATATTTCGAATTTATTGTATGTATATTATCCGAATTTTTGCGACAAGTTTGTGTGTTGTTATATATATATATATATATTCGAACTATTGCTTTATCATAGCTTTCCTCAGCTGCATACCGATTCCCTGTAGGGTATCTACATCCATATGTATGCTCCTGAGGAAGGCCGATAGTACAACTTGTAGAAACATTGTGATAAAAAACAAGAGATGAGAGTACACAGTAATATTCCGAATATAAATAGGGTAGATTAACTGTCTGTATATAAGTATGTTAATTTTTATTTTAAGTAATTAAGGGATTTGTTTTTTATTTGTAACCCAACATTATTTCTTTTGACTAGAAACATTATTATACTCTTGTTTTTTTTGGTAGGCATATTTTCTTCATTTTATTTTTATTCCAAGAAAAAACAGGCCGGTAGACGTTAATTACATCGTTTTTTAAAAAACATGTTTACTCTAAAAAAAAATAACAATAACATTTTTCATTTAAGTGTTTTTTGGAAGTTCTTAAATTCTTCAGCCTTCGTTATTACTACTTCTGCGTGTAACTCCACTTTTTCACACAAAAATAAAATGTTAAGAGGAAAAATCAACTTTTTTTAAAAATTTTAATTAAATCTTTGAATCCTTCCTAGCACGTTCAAAATTTTTGTTTTAAGATTTTATGATGTTATCCAACACTGACTTCATGAAATCTTGATAAATTAAATTTTCACCCATTAAAAGCAGAACTCCCTGGAGAATGTATTGTAAATCATTTTTTTTATTTTTTATTTTCAAACTACTACTCATTTCCTCAAAAATCTGCTCCAGATCATACAATAAATGCCATAAAACTGTGACCTTATTTAATTAAAAAAAAGCTTTTAGAAATAAGATTTATTAAGGATATTATGCAGTCTTAAAAACATTTTTCATGAATAACGAATTTTTATGTATATATATATATATATGTTCGTCATCCACATACAAGAAGCCTGTTTTGATGTATCGCAGTTCATCAGTGTGGCTAGACATCCACTTGCTTCTGGCTGGGATCGAAACAAGCAATTTGGTGTCAGTCGGAGTCGCTAACCCCTAAGCTATAGCCAGATGGAATCAGAGAAGGGAAATTTTAGCGTGTTATATATAAGCGGCGTATACACACGTCAGTCACTGAAAGAACTCAATTAATTCCTGAAAATCTTTAAAAATTCTGCATTACTTTGATACAATTAAGATGATATTAAAGTGGAAAAAAAAATATTTTTCTAATCAAACATTGAAAGTATGGTTATTTTAAACTTAAACAATATTTTTTCAAATCAGATTAATTATACTTTAAATCAACTTATATTCCTCAACTAAAATTTCAGAAAATTATATTATTTTTTTTAATACAGTGAATTAAATTGTGATGAAAAATGAGATGGGGAACACTGTGACTAATTCAACTATTTTACACAAAGATTCACCCTAAATTACTTCTATACATGTCATTATCAGAAAGTAAGGGTGAGAACTAGTAAATTTAAAGTCAACATTTTTAAAATTAGATTATGGAGAATATTTTCTAAAATTTTAAAGATTACTGAAATGTATATAAAAAAGGGGGGGAGCTCAACTGTCATTTTCTTAAATTATTTCAACAGATAGTCTCCATAAAACAACAATAAAAATTGTCAGCACCATTATCAGCAATTATGTGATTGATGAGTGGTGACAAGTACGTAATCACTGCTACTGTTTGTTTTAAAAATCCATTTCTCTGTAAAGTAAATAATTTTTTTTTTTTCCAAATTGGATTAATTATAATATTCCTCAAATAAAATTTCAGTAAAGTATATTTTATTTTTGGAAGATTTTTTTTTTTTTTTTTTTTTTTTCAATACCAAAAATTGTGATGAAAGGCACTAATTCAACTATTTCAACAATTGTTTCTAATCAATATAATTTGTTTGAAATACACCAGAGTATTTTGCTTACTGGAAATAGTAAATTTAATCCTTTAGCTTTCAATTAAAGCTAAAATGAAAGCTTTATCATTTATTAAAATTCATTTTAAACTGAGGTATCAAAATTAGTGGCAGTACCTATTAAATCCAATAGAATTACCTGTATTCCTGTCTGCTAGTTGATATCTATTGAGCTTTAGGTGTCCTGTATAAATAGTCTTTTTGTGTGGAAATAGTTCTGGTGTTATGAATTCAATGTGTTGTCATTTAAAAAATGGCTTTGTGTTGATACAGTTGAATGAGATTGACATCTTATATCAACCACAAATCAATATTTTGAACAATAAGAATTCATCTAAAACCTTTAGTAGTCGAGAAAAACTTAGTTTTTTAAACGAGTGACAGTGCAACATTAATTGAAACATTTAATAACTTTTCCATGGGTCTACATGGTTCTTATTTGGAATAATGTGAAATTATATTCCAAAAAAACCTGATTTCTTAGCTCTGTTAAGTACTAATTCAAGATATTTTTTTTTAGCTGAATAATTCAGAGATTTAAAAAAAAAAAATGTATTAACTCTTAAAAGTATTTTTCTGTCACTATGTGGCACTGAATGGAGTGGGGGCATGTACCAAAAAGGCATTAACCTATAATTGGTGATGCATTTAAAAATATGTACCCTGTACAGTAATAATTACACACCACTTTTGTTTCAAGATTTATTTTTTTTAAATACTTTTTTAATTTTATTTGTTTTTAAATTTATCTATGACCCTGAGAAAATTCATAATAAATATTTCCGAGCTTTATTCAAACAATTGAACACAATGTGGTGGCGGTGTTAGTATGAGTTATGGCAGAAATACCTTCCACATAATCGTAAGAAGTTATGCAGATGGGAGCAGTTGTTACTAATGTCTTAATGTGCATTGTAAAATGTTTTGACCAATCCATTCTTTTAGTGAATAATCTCTAAGAAAACATTGTCATATAAAAAAAAAAAAATCAACAAGTGTCCTAACAAAACTTAAAATGTTTTACATTCTTTACCATTGTTTTTTATTTTTTTATTTTTTTTTTAAATATCAGTTTACCTGATAATTAAGCAGACTAGATTGAATTGGTCAGTATCGGAAATTGAGACCAGCAAGTCTGTATCCAGCAGATAAAAAAAAAACGTTTTTTCTTTTAAGAAAATTAACTGGATTTCAGGCATGGGTGTTTTTTTTTTTGTTTTTTTTTTTTGTTTTTTTGGCTTTTCATTATGTTCACCTGTTTCTGACTGTGGTTATCAAGTGTTTTGTCGTGTATCTGCTATCATGTAAATATTGATGCTTTTTTGCACACACGTGTAAACAGACCCATGGTATTCTTAACTGAATGCTTTCTTTAAGGGGGAATGGATATTTAGAAAAAATAAACGCTGATGTAAAAGCTGTTAACAATTTTATCTCATAAGTAGTCAAAGGTTAGTCTTTTCTGGAGATCTTGATGTATCAAGAAAGGTTAACTGCAAGGACAGACATTTGTGCATGTGTCTCTTCAAACCAAGAACTTCAAATTAACAAAATGTATATTCTAAACTATTTTCAACCAATTGTGTGTTTAAAAGTGCCTTTGGTCATATTCTGGCTGGATAGTTTGCTAAATAAACACTTACCATATTTGTCTAGGTTTTGCAGAATTTTGATAAACATGTTAATCTTGTCACCACTTTTTTTTTTAACAGTATAATTCACCCTGTACAAGGCCCAGGCGCCACCTGAGATAGAGGGTTACATGAAGTAATAGTTTATATAGATAGAAGGGAAGATAACGACTACCTCTGGACTGGAACAGATTGAGACTGTAATGGTCAGGGAAACATTCACTTGGGGTTCTTTTTCTTCTTTTTCTCCATAGGGCTGTGGTTCATAAGAGGCTGTTTGAGTGAAATTTACTTCTATGTATATGGCATTGCGAATCTAAGCTGTGAAGGTCAGCCCTGGTAAAATCAGGGAATGCAGTTTGTCTGAGCACTTTCTATGGTAATAGTAATAGTAGTGATAGACTTGCTACTTCCCATTCATGAGAGTGAGGTTGGAGTGTGAGAAATAATTCTTCAACACCAAGGCCTTGGAGATGCTTTTAAACTTTATCTAGACTGGAAAGTGATATCTGGGTAGTTCCTGTTCAGATATGACAACAGTTCCCCATTTTCGGCTTAATCTGGCTCTTATAGAAGTAGGATAGCATGAGAAGTAATTTACTTACTGGACAGCATAGGGAGCAAATCATTTTACCTGTATTTTAGCGATTAGTTCTATATAGAAATTTCACTTGAAGTTGGCTATAGATCTGAGGCTCAATATACTCTCAAGGAGATATGTTCATCCTGGTGGTAGTTTGGAATCTGATTGGTAGTGATGGAATGTGGGATGGGGGGCATTGAATGTAACCAGCCAGTTTTCTCCCCACTAGGAAGTTGATGTTAGATTGGAAGAATAACCCTAATTTATTCTTTAGGGAGAGGTTTTGCCTTGGGAAACAGGTCCTCTTGGACTGGAATTCAATAGTTAACTCTACATCTCATGGCCACAAGATCAAGTGATTCTATGTCAACAATCTTGAATCATAATGACTTCAGGCTCGAATACCTATCAAAAAAACCAATCTTATGCAAGTACAATGATAACCTAAAATATGCTATTCCCTTGCTGCTCACATACCCATTAATGATCTACAAAATTGTAGATTTTCAAAACCATATGTTGTAACTAGTAAAACCAAGGAAGCTAAAGCTGGTATTATTTGAAAGAGAAATCAATCTTTTAATTTGATTTTTCAATGTTTTTTTTTTTTCTAAGATATTAGACCAATTTTTAGTGGGACGTCTTCACTATCTGATTTGCATGGTTCCATCTTAAATTAAGAGTATTAGCAAGGAAAGAGATTATGTTGGAAAAGCATAACAGAACTGACCTTGATGGAGACAGTAATGCATAAAATGTCATTCAGTGACATGAGGTCATGAGAGTTTAGAATTCAAAGTCAAAGAATAAAAATACCAAGCAGAAAAAAAAAAATATATATATATATATAGAAGATTAGTTAAGCAGATTAAATCCTAATGATTCAGTTTAAAAATATTAACTGAAGTCTATAAAATACTTATTAGGAAAGAATCTGTGGGATTCAGTTCCCACTGATTCTTTCTTAATAAGCATTTTATGCATTACTGTCTCCATCAAGGTCACAGTCCTGTTATACTTTTTCAAGATAATCTCCTTCTTTGTTAATACTCTTAATTTAGGATGGAACCATGCAAATCAAATACAGTGAAGATGTCCCACTTAAAATTGAGCTAATAACTATATAGCAGACTTATTATTCTACCCTCATAATAAATAAAAGCATAACTATCCTGCAATAAAGCCTGAATTTTTTTCCCCTGAGCACTTAGTCTTAAAAAAACTTTGGTGTCAGGAAGGGCATTTTGTTGATTGATATTTTTTTATGGCTCATCAATCATTTGTGCATTATTTAAAGCTGAAACATTTTGGATTGTACAAATTGTTTTTATTATTATTATTATTATTTTCACATAAACGTCCTACTATTTAACCCATAACTAGGGGGATGAATTCATACCCTTTCTCAAGGGTATTTGTGTATAAGTGATTACATTGAATTAGACTGGAATTCAAACTCAGCTCTCTGATTTCTTATTCCGAGCCTCTACCCATTATTCCACTGGCACATCTACATTTGGCTGATAGAATCTAAATCTGTTAATGAGAATGTTCAGGTTAAAAAGTTTAATGTAAAGGTAATAAAAGACAAGCTAAGAGTTGGTATTAAGTAATCTTTAAACCCACTCCACCCACCACTGCTATTTTTTCAACTGATATGGTAACTACTTAAGCCCTATACAATCTTCATCTTTTTTATTACACTAGCAGAGTTGAAATATCCTCTTCCTTTGTGACTAGTATTTCTTTCACTTTGTTAATAGTGATCTGGGAATTACAATAAAAAGCAAATGCAAGACAAAAATGAATTAACAAAACTTCATCTTAGAAATTCATATAGTTTTTTATTCTTACTTTCTGGCAAAATGAACACAAGACATATATTGGTCAATCAATAAGTCTGTACTTTAATAATACAGAGGGAAAAAAATATAATCCTCGTCCTTGTTAAGGCACTTAGCTCTTATCTATCCAGAGATGGCCACCATCCCAAAAAATGATGAGAATTGGGTAGATGGGAAGGGTTTTTGAGAGAATGGATGCGAGTTAGTGTGTTAGGTGTCTGTTGACCTTACATTTAAACTCTTGGAGATTGTAGCTGTCGGAGAAGCAAGTATGTGGAAGGAATTCCACAGGCAGGAAGTGCAAGAAAAGAAACTGTTGGAGTAGAAATTGCAGTTACATTTTATCGGTTTCACTGTAAAAGGGTGGGACGTAGTTGCTAATCTAGTATCTTGTGCAAATTCGTACCTAGGGAGCACCAGTGATCTAAGTTCATCGGAGCAGAAGCCGTGAAAGTATTTATAGAAGAGGCGTAGGGAAACCATGTCACACCAGTGAGAGAGTGACTGCAGCCAGTCTGCCAAGTCAGTATCGATCACATTACAGATTCTCCGTTGTATTTTGTCAAGAACCCCAAGGAGAATAGCAGGGGCACCCGACCAGATGTGGCAGCAGTATTCAATACATGGGCGATGGTAGATTTATATATGTGCAGGATAGATTCAGACGGGAAAAACTTCTGGATCCTGCACAGAGAGCTGACTTTCATAGCAGCAGATTTAGCAATGGATTCGATAGTCATTCCGCTTGAGATCCACTGAGAGTGTGAGGCCAAGGAGGCGTAGTGTTTTACTCTCTGGGAGGCAAGCCTGTTCAATGCTAATAGGAGATAGGTGCGATTGTCTATGATGGTTAATTGATAGCAGCTTAGTTTTGGAAGCATTAAAATTTACGAGCCATTTCTTTACCCAGTCCACTGCGGATTGGAGGTCCTTTTCAAGCTCAGCAGCGAGGTTTACTTTGTCGCCCACACTAGATTTTTGATTGAGGTGAGAGTAAACTGTGGTGTCATCAGTGTACATGCCTACTTGGGATCTTATGGCATTGGGGAGATCATTAATGTAGATCAGAAAAAATGTAGGACCTAGGATAGAGCCTTGAGGAACACCCACGTTTGTTTGCTTAATTTTAAACTTTTCATGCCTACTTGAAGGATTGGTTTTGTTTTTTAGCAGAAATTTCTTTGAGGGTTCAGGCTTCACCATTCTTGTCGAGAGTCTGGTATATATATTCTGTGATGGTCGTTAGCATATCTGGAGTAGACCTGGTGAAGCGGAAACCATACTGTTTGTCCGAGAGGAGCCTGTGGGCTGTGAGATGCTGAACCACCTCGGCATTGATAATGGCTTTGAACACTGCCAAAGATCGGAAGAAGGTTGATAGGGCAGTAATTTGCGGTGTCCAAGGGTTCTCCAGTATTCTTAAATATAAGAACTACAGAGGAAAACTTCCAACAGGCAGGAAGCAGATAGGCAGAAGTTGTAGAGCTTAGAAAGAACAGAGGAGAGTTTAGGGGCACATTTCTTCACGACTATGATTGGGATTCCGTCTCCTCCGCTCGCTTTGTGAGAGTCAAGTTTTGAGATTGTTAGAGACCAGCGAGGGTGTAATGTGGACGTCATTCAGTTCAGCAGTTAAGTGAGAAGTCGGGTGTAGAAACTCCAGACGAATTCAGTCTCAAATTGGTCGACAATCTGCGAGCAAAGCATTCAGCCTTGTCTACTGAGGAGGTGAGGACCTCAAATTCATTGATTGGGGGTGTGTATTGAAGGCTTTTACAGAGTCGCCAGTAGTCTTTGGCGCCGAACTTACAGGATGCTATGCGTTGTTTCATTCTGGCAGCAAACAATATCTTAGCTTCGTTAAGTATCTTTTCCCACTTATTACAAGCTGAGGTGAAAAGGTGCCTGTTTTGGTCTGACGCGTAGCTACGATAGAGCCGGAAGAAATGATTCCGGTGGGTAATGGCGGGCGAGAGCCAGGAAGACAAATAGATTTAAGCTGCAATTTCCTGGCAGAAATGAAAGCATCAATGTCAGCTGTAACCCAAGAGGAGACCTCAGCTGCACATTCTTCAGTGAGAAGACTAAAAACTTTGTTCCAAGGGATGTCACAGAGGAAGTCTTGGAACGAATCCCAGTCTGCTCTTTGATAGCAGTAGGATATTCTGCTGGTCTAGGTTTCTTGGGTAGGGTGGGACTGGAATGAGATGTTGACGGAAACTACAGCGAGGGCAGAGGTCTAGTAGTGAGTCCCTTCCATTAGGGTTATTGGTGACAGGCGTGGGGAAGTCCACCACTTGCGTAAGGGATTGGGTGATTGAAAAATTCATGGTGCGGACAACAGCAAGGTCGGTGACAGTTTTCCAGCCACTTGGTGTGGTGGGCGTTAAAGTCACCAAACACAAATATATGGGCAGATGGATAAGAAGAAATTTAAAAGTCATGATGTGACAAGAAATCCAAGCTCCACTAAAGAAAATACAGTAATTTTTTTTAATCAGTTCACCTCAAGACACACAGGGGCTTCTAGAAGTGAAAGAGAAGAAATAAAAACCCAACAACAGTATAAATTTTAGAGTATAGACAGAAATGTTAGTCAAGTAAGCTTTAGAAGGAACCAGAAACCCAATCCTAAAAGAAACAAGGGATAAAACTTTTTTTCTTGTTTAAAAGTTAGAGGATGAGTATAAACTAGATAATCAGTTATAAAAATCTATGAATATTCATATTTTATTTATAATTTCACTTATTTAAAAAAAAAAAAAAAAAAAAAAAAAAACCACAAGTAATCCTTTTTTTTTTTTTTTTTTAGGTGGGGAAATAAAGAGGCATATTTGATTTTTAACAGAAGAGATTACCAGTGCATACATAACAATCACAGAAAGAACAGTGAATTCAAATATGAATAGCATATGTAACTAAAAAGGGGTAATTATAATCAAAATGTCGACTTTCCACATTAGCTTTTTTTTTTTTAAAAAGGGTTAAGGACGAATTTAAGAAACAATAACAAAAACCTATTTTCCTGAGAAATTGTTTTAATAGAAAGGTTTTTATAAACTTCAACCGACAGCAACTGTTTGGACCAACTTAACCCTTTGTTGCATATTGGTTACAATTGTAATTAATTTGTAACAAAGGGTAAAATGTTGGTCAAGGGGGATAACTATTGAAGGTTAATTTTAGAGTACCATTTCTTGTTTTGTACATCTGGTTGCGAAAAATAATAGTCCTTCATGTAAAGTTGTTGTGAACTACTTTGCAGCCAAAAATACATTATTGAATTAATGTACCCCTAAAATCTGCTAAATTAGAGAATGACGACTTCCTTGATATTTCTCTCTCAGGCACGCTGCAGCGACACCACATAAGTATAAAACTGGGATGCTTTCTGAAATAGTTTAACGGGAGGGCTATTTTCATGGGAGATAATTTATGCATAAAAATTCTGCGTGCAAAATTATTCCCCTTTTGCTTATTTCACTCTCTTCCTCTGCATATATATATAGTTTCAGCTAGAACCTTATTTTAATCTGATTACTGAATTTCACCCCTTTTAGATGATATTAATACAGAATTCTAAGATTTAAAACTTAATAAATTTTTCTGATTAAAAAAAAAAAAAACAATGAAAACTACTTCTAAAAAAATATTCATTATTCATCAAATAAAATTTTGTTTTTATAAGATAATAGTCTCCTCAATATTTCTCATTAATAAAAATTTTTCTAATTAAATGTTTTAGTTTTGCATTTTTTATTTTATGATTCATAGCAAATTTTTGGTAAATTGTGTTTCTATTTTACAAAAGCAAATTGATGATTTTATTAATAAAATAGTCATTCTGTGTCAAATCAACCATCACCAACACAGATCTTTTTCAAATTTGGTACACTTATAGAGCTTCATAAGACAAATTGAATGGTATCTATCTATCAACTCTAGGTCAAAGTGTTCTTGAGATATGACTCCTTTGACTTTTGCTAAAATGGTGAATTTTTAAAAAAAATAGTGATAAAGCTTAAATATCAATATCTCTGTTGCTTTTTCACCTACAAAGCTAAATTATATACCATTTTAAAGTACTTGAATAGATTTTTTTTTTTTTAATAAGATAAGCTGACCTTGACCATAATCTTTAAGCTTTAATTTCTCAAAGCATATCTTATTTTTAATATTTTTTTAAAATTAACAAATATTTCTGCCTTTAGCAAGATATGTACAAGATATTGTGGTGGACTTTTGACTGTGGCCTGAGTTAGGCCAAATTCAAAATTCTGGATTATTATTATTATTATTATTATTATATGCTAAAATTTTCATATTTCCCAATATGGTCAAGTTGTATATCTTTAGAATGCTCATTGATTAATGTTTATGTAAGGGTATGATCATAAAATCAACAGAATTTGTAATTTCTGGTTAAATGTTGGCCAATTTGATGGAAAATAAACAACCTTATTTTGTGGCTAAATTCAAAATATTGCGGAGGCTAAAATGAACTTTACTAATTAGATAAAACAAATCGTTTGAAAATTTGAAAAAAAAAAAATAATAAAACAAAAATTAGATAGAACTTGTCTATGTTATTCAACAGAATTTGTTTGAACTGTGTGTGTTCCCAGAGATACAGCTTAAATAATACCTCCAACCGATTTAGTGATATATTGTACCTTGAATGCTTGCTAAGTGTAGAGCCAAATTTCGTGAAAATTATACCACTTAGGGCTATTTTCATGGCATTTTTAATTTGAAATTTAGTATTTGTCTGCAATATCCATTGTTATATCAATCCATGTATATAAACAAACAGTTGGATATTATATTCCATCTATAATGCATGCAAAAATAAACATCCATAAGACATAAAAACATTATTTTAAAAAATTTAAATATGCAGAACACATGTTTATACACTTTGCTACACTACATTAGAACTTTTTTTCTAAACAAAACTACTTTAAGAGAAGTGTCGTAAAATATATAGTTATTTTTTAAAAAATACAGCTTTAGGCCATTACTCCAAATTTTCATGCAATATCTTTGAAGCCTAGTGGAACAAACTTTCTTTCACCATCTTTAAATACAAGTTAAAATGTGTGATTAATAATAAAATTGATAATATTGTTACCTTATCATTTTATATATTGAACTGCTTTTAAAAAAAATCCCAATGGGTTTATGGGTGTTCTAGTGTGTGTGTGTGTGCACGCAAAGTTTTAGGAGAATCTGACAGAATGGCAAATATATAAGACAATTTGAAAGTCTAAAATTTTTGATATTTCACTAATAATCTGTTATCACCAAAAAAAAAAAATGCTTCCAAATCATTGGCAAAACATTTCAAAGTAAAATTTTACTAAATTGGCTTACCATTCATGTCTTGATCTAGACAGAAAAAAGAAAAAAAATTGGTGTTAGAAAAACAAAAATATTTACTCATTTTAACTGTTAAAACATTCTGCCTGTTGAAATGCTAAAATGTGGATGAGCTGATAAAAAAAAAATTTTAAATTTTTTGCTTCTTAGGAAAAAGGGTAAAAATTCGAAAGAAAAAAAAATCAATGAAATGGTTTTATTTTTATTTAATTTATTTTTACTGTTTCCATTTTCAGGGCAGTTATGTGCTGGAAAGTGATGAGCTGCTGGAATTACAGAAGCCTGAATATGATTTGATCCTGTGTATGAGTCTAACGAAATGGATTCATTTGAATTGGGGCGATGTGGGGTTGAAACGATCCTTCAAGAGGATGTATCGTCAATTGAAGCCGGGAGGCAAATTAATATTTGAGCCACAATCATGGAGTTCATATAAAAAGCGCAAAGGACTCACAGTAAGCTTCTTTGAATATTTTTTATTGATAAAATTGAGGGTTTTTAATCAAGTGAATACATCAGCTGAATCAAACCCCAGTTTAAAAAAAGAAAAAAAAAAAGCAGAATTATAATTTGGTTCTGTTTTATTTGAAAGGAGAATAATGGTAATTAGACTCCTTTCAAAGAAAGGAGTATGATTAACCCTGACATCCATGACCTGGGAACTAAAATAAACTGGTCCACTCATATAGACTCTTTCTTTAACTCAGCCAATAATTTTTGGAGATTGCACCTGTTAGACTTTTTTCAGGACATGACCTGACGTTTGTCAGTTGTGGGGGTGATCCCACACACAATTTTCTGAATGTTTTACATTTCTTTGAACTTCTTTTGTAGCAATTTTTCAGATGCAGATGCACAAATATTAGAAGAAAATAATTATTTATCATAAATGAAGAAGGAACCACAAATATATATTTATTTTTTTTAACAAAAAAAAACTCCCTGAAAATCAGGGATTGATTTGACACTATCGATATTACGAACAGTACCCTCAAAAATATTAAATTTAAAATAACTTAAAATTATTAACATTTAATATTTTGTTTTTGACATGTCATAGCTTCATAGAAAGTCAAATGAATGCTAATCTACAAAAGTCCTCTCCATCCTTATTTCATGAGTTGGTCAGTCTACTTAAGTGTTATGAGTTGTGAATTATCATCTGATTCTTTAGGTTTGAATGCTTGCCAGTTAAAATAAATAAATCAGTCTTTGGTTTTGAAATGATGTACTGATTTTTGGATTAAATAATTAAATAGTTTGCTAAATTATTTCGAACTAGGATTCTTTTCTCCTATCCCCATCCTCATTAAAGAAAATTTTTTTTGTTGACTGTTCCAGAACAATAATTTCTTTTACTGCCTTCATCACTACAATTTATCTTGAATGCAAGTGAGAAGACCAAGGATAAAGAAACTTCTTGTCAAATACTTTAGTCAGCTACTCTTCAAATTGTTTATTAAAGTATCTACATAGTACTTTAATAACATTGCAGATCCTGGTCACTAATCAAAGGTGTGCTTGAATCTGGAGCAGCTCCTATTTCTGCAGAAAGGTCAAATCTGCTTGCCCAGGCTATTGTTATAAACCTGTGGAGGTCCTTTGTCAGATGGACCTTCTCCAGATTCATGAGGAGGCATGGACCATTACCCTACCCTGTGTCAGATGTGGCATGTTTGGGCAAGCATGTCTCTTTTTGATTCATGAGCATCTTCTAAGGATAAGTAAATGAAAGAAACCCAACTGAAATTTGAACTTAATTCTCCAATTTCTCATTTCAAGCAGTCATCCATTACACCACCTGCACATCCAAACTTACAGCACTTGCTATTTACTACTGGTCACCCATTTAGGTACTGACCAGGCTTGTGAATGTGCATTGTGGTGCAATGGATATCGGCTCAGAACAAGAAAATAAAAGGCCTAGTTCAAATTCAAGTTGAATTCATTGCATTCACGTAAACGCAAATATCCTTGGGAAAGTATGAAGCTGTCGCTTCTCTCTCCAGCTATACGTTAAATAGTAGGATAGATTGGGTTCTATAGCCTTGGTTGGCAACCAGTCTACTGCAGAAAATAATGGCAATCTACTGTGGGAAAATCTTCTGCCCAGTCAGTCATGTCACTTTCCAGACATGATCACCCAAGCGTGTATCACATATGGCACTTAACTGACTGATACATGAGATGGGTTGAACATTGAGAGCCAATATTTACAGGGTAGAATGCTAAAGGGTTAACTTCGGTAATTGTAAAAGAACCGTTATTTGAAAATTAACTGTTTACAATTAAAGAAAATAAAATTTTATTTTTTAATAATAATAAATTTAAAAAGAAATAGTAATGGAAAATTTCAAATCATTTTATTTTTCAGGAAACTATCCACAATAACTTTTGTAACATTAAGCTCAAACCAGACGACTTTGCAGACTATCTCACTTCACCTGAGGTTGGCTTTTCCAACTATGAGATTATAGATGTTCCAGTCAATAAATCAAAAGGTTAGTTTCATTTGTACATATTTAAAAATTTTTTTTTTTTTTTTTTTTTTTTCCTCAATTGATATTATATCTCCCATGCAAGGCAGTAAGTAAAGCCACTAAGAGACGAGGGGTTTACAGAGTGTAGAAGGATTAGGAACAGAAACACTATTTACATTATTCGGACTATTGTCCTCATCTTTGTTGCCATTTTTACAACATTTTGGCTGTTATACCTTCCGGCCTTCTTCAGGTGCTAGGAAATTCAAACCCCTTATTACGATCACAAGGAATGAGATGATATACTCATTCTCATTCCTTGTGGGAAGCCTCTTCTCATAGTCATGAATTATCTCCCTTTTACTTAACTCTCTAAGTTATTTGTTCACCACTGCTGTGGCCTGGTACTGAACTCTCAATTCTTTGGGCCAAGTCTCTGGAACTAACCAACATCTGTATAAAAATGGAATAAAAAATGAAGATAATAGTCTGAATGATGTAAATACTACCTCATCTCAGAAGTATAAACAGGGACAGAAACATTAACAATGAAGAGGAAAGAGTAATCAGGACAGTAAATAGTTATTGACATTACATTTTTAATTTTTAAAAATCAAAGTTAACTGGGAAACAGGAAGCCAGAAGAGAGTTCCACAAGCACAAAGTACAAGAAAAGAAACTGTTAGCATAGAATTTACAGTAATGTCTAGCCAGCTCGAATGTAAATTGATGAGATCACAACACCAGTTTATTACTGAGGTTTTTTAATTTCAAGCCTAAGTACTATAGCAGATAAATAAAAATTAAAGTTAGCTGGAAAGCATGGAACCGGAGGAAAGTTCCACAAGCAAAAAGTGCAAGAAAAACTGTTAGCATAGAATTTACAGTTGCATCTAACCAGCTCAGTTGTAAATTGATGAGATCTTGACATCGGTCTAATACTGCACTTAAATTTTAAAAAAGTCTAGGAACCATAGCAAGGTGTTCATTCAAGTGATTACCATTTAAAATATTTATAGAAAATACACAGGCAACCTTACAGCAGTAAGAAAGTGATAGGAGCTGAGCTGCTTGATCAGGACCAGTAATATTGCTGATTCTTTTATTTTTTGGGGATTTTCATCAAGGAGCTCTGGATAAATATCATGGGCACTAGACTGTACATGACAAATATTCTAAGCCTGGGCAAATAGTAGACTTATAGATATCTAAGATAGATTCTGAAGAGAAAAATTGTCTTGCACAACACTGTGAACCAACTTTTCCATTTAGAAATATGGAATGCCTCCCAGGTTTCAGAAAAATAAGATGGAAAGAAATGGTTTTATCTTAACTCTGAATCAGACCTACACGTCTGATAGTTACATTTTCAAAATAATGAAACTCCTCCATCATTCAACAGTTGTCAAGTGTACCTCTCACAGTCTAACTTATACTCATAAATTCAATCATTTCAGTCAAATGTGAACAAAATATTTTCAAGCAAACAATACAAAAGAATTCTTTCAAAACATTAAACCAGACAATGTCATTAACTTGAAGGAAATCAAACTTTATACAAAAATGCAAAACTATAAAATCTCCCAGCAACACTACATAAAACCATTAGTATATTTTGAACACTGAAAAATAGAAAAAAATCATTCATAAAGACCTCCGCTAAAAATAACAATGATTTTTAAACAGTATGTTAACTTGTGGGTCATTTATTTAATGCCATAATTTAATTTTCTTGGGAGCCTTGAAGTAATAAAATTTATCTTCTGCTTTCACAATTGAATGCATGGTAGGGGAGGGGGTGTTTGTGTGGACATGGTTACTAGAGGTAGTGATATGTGTGTTTCATGTAATTTTGTCCAAGTTATATTTCGGGATGCAGTTTGATTTCGTTAAGAAATTGCAAGATATAGAGATTAATGTCATAAGAGTTCTTTTATATTGGTTGGTTTTTTGGTGTCATGTCATTCACTATGGGTTATTTAATGCCTAATTTTGTACACAATTTTCTGCTTTCAGAGTAAAGGTATATTTTGTAGATCATAAAATGTATTGTTGGTAATTTTACTATAAAAATGTACACTTGATTTTTGTTTGAGAGTTTACTATTTGCTTATAGCTGGAACCCTAACAGGTGCTACCACCCTGGATCAGGTTAGACCTGGGAACAAAAACAATTAAGAGATGGTTCCACACTCCTGAAAATCTTCAGTCTCCCAATCAGAGGCCTTGCTGACATATGTAGTTCGCCATACCCAGGACAAAAAAAAAAAATAATGCAAACTCTATTAAACAAGTTTTATCAGACATCAAATATAAAATAACTGGTATTAGAAACCAGAATCTCTAATAATTGGTGAAGAAGAAAAATCATTTAGCAACTAACCTGCACCCAAAAGTATCACTGATCCACTTATAACATCAAGCTATATCCAAAATAACCACAATTCAAAACCTTTATCTGGCCTTAAATAACCGGCCCTTTCATCTCGATAGCTAATAATCTCCAAATATTTCCATATATTCTAAACTATCTTTGTCAGTAATTCCCTCTTATGACACTGTAAATGATACATATTTGAAATGCTAGGGATTTGTATACTGAATCTGTTTGTTGAAATTTATTCTCTCTCTCCTTTTTTTTTAGTTTTTCAAGAAAATAAACTTCAAGTTCGGTGTTGTATACTCTTTCTAGTATCAATGAGATTTTTCCTTAACCTTTTGTTTAAGGTAGTATGGAAGTCAACCTCATTAAAATCCTTGGTCTCAAGGCTTTGTGACTTGAGAACAATTCCTTCTATACAATTTATCTCTCATAGCTTGGGTCATCCACACCCATCCCACCCAAGGCCAGTAACATCAAGAAGCCACCTTCCTGATCGACCATTGTTTTCTATTGATGTGTTTCTTTTCTGTTTCCAAGACACTGTAAAAAGTCAGTCTTTAACGTTTTAGTAATAAATAGACTAGCACTTAGTGCTTTTTCAAAAACAATATTTTTATTATATTGTGTATTAGGGGTTTCATTTAGCTTAGCGTCTACTTCAGCATCCAATTGAAACTAAAATGGTGGAAGCCATGAGAAACAAATTTCTTTTTCCACAAATTGGTCAGCACAGCCGGGCAACAATAGTGTAACACTGTAGCAATGAAAGTATTAAGTGTGTAATAGTGTTGGTTTCCATTTTCAGACCCAGGAATTTTGTAAATGTTCAAGATCTAATCTTTTTCTTTGTGTATTTATTTTTCAGGATTCCAACGGCCTATTTACTTGTTCTACAAGAATGAGGATAATCCCATGACAATGAATGAATCCTCACAGGGTCTCAACAGCCACATCACCACAGAGTTGGCACCACCCCCTTGTAGTGACAACCCTCTGATGGATTGGTCAGCATCTCAAACATCACACTTTCCGGTATCAGCTGCTGTATCTTTGTCGTCCAGTTCAAAGGATACAACAGACTCATCGTTTTTAAATGTTCCCACCTCTCATCAAAACACAGAACAGCCAAAAAAAGAGGTCACGGACTCGAGCCAGGAAAGGACTGAACCTTCCTTGGCTGGCTGTCGAGAAGTTGCGCATAGCAACACCAACACGAAGGAAGCTACATGTGGACTTTCAGAAACATTGACTGCATTGCCACCTCCATCAACGTTGCTGCCGCCACCTCCTCCGCCTTCATCGTCAGATGTGTCATCTCTTGCCATCAATCCTTCATTGTCGTCTTCATCATCAGTCACTATGGAGACAGAAGCCTCTACTACCGCAGCAGAAAATACCCAGAGTTCTAAGGATAACTGAGTGTGTGTGTGTGTGTGTGTGTGTGTGTGTGTGTGTGTGCGTGTCTCTGTGTGAGAGAGATAGAGTAAAAGAATGATATGACAAGGGATTCGGCTCTTGGAGTTGTTTCCCCCGGGTAATAAAATCCTCATCTCTTTTAAGCCAATATACATATAAAAATACATGAACTCTTGATTGGAAAATAAACTGTTATGGACAAAATTGATATTATACGCTCCATCATTAAAGAAAACAGATGTTAAATAAAAATCCTTGGATTTTAATCATGTTAATTTCACTTTTCAGTTTTATCGATTTCTTCAGAAAATCTATCTATATTTTCTTGAAATTTTATTTTGCTCTTTTTAATCTAGTTGGTTGTTAAAATTGTAACATTCAAAATTTTTTTTTTTTTTCATACACACACAGCTAGCTAGCAATTTATGTTTTTAATGGGATAAAAAACAAATAGAAAACGTTTATGAATGTGTTTTTTTGCTTTTCAGTTTATTAATCTCTTGAGAAAATCAATGTGTAAATTTCCTTAAGCAGATTTCCTCTTTTTAAGCTACTTTGTTATTTTAAAAATATTTTTATATTGAAATTTTATTTTTACGTTCACAAATAGCTATATATATATATACATACGTGTGTATGTGTGTTGGAAAATGTTTCATAAAAATCTATTTAGTTATGCATTTCGCTATTCAAGACTTGATCAGATCAAACAAATGAAAGAAAGAAATACATATTTGTTTGTATGCTCTTTTCCCTAAGCTGGCGTTAATATATTTTTAAAATCTCCATCTCATTATCAGAATGTCTCGGAAGCAAGAAATTCATCTTGCCTTTTCTGAAATGAATCCAAGGCACATCTCACCCAATCCTTTAGAGAATGGGTCGACATGAAAAACTCATGGATAGGCCGAAAAACAAATCTTTTACTTGAACCTTGAACCTTGAATAGCAAAATTAGAATGTTGAGCATACAAGAGTAAATTAGAGAGTGTCATCTTAAAGGTCATTTGTAGTGAGGGGGTGAAATCACATTTTGTGACCTAAGGATCTGTTGCTCCTGAAATTTTCTTTTGATACCTGTTTCTCTCCCCCCTCACCACCTCTTATTTTCATGAATTTGTTCCTTTGACCCACTGCTGAGTTTTAGGAAAGAACATAGTGACTAAAAAAAAACGGTGTAACACAGGAAGGAGTTGAAGTGGTAAGCAGTCATTTGTGTTGAAGGGTTGAATCCGGTTTCGTGGCCTTACAATATAAGAAAGATTATTACTTTACAATTATCTGGAAATGGTCATGGGTTGAAAAGTACAATGTAGCATTAAAAATTAAGTAGTAAATCTGTAATTCACACAGGTTCTGATTATTATTTTTCATAATTATTATCTATTATAAATAATATTATCATCATCTCTTCAGGCTTTATGCATTTATAACTCTCCATAGATTCCTTTTTCTTTTTTTTTTTTACCAGTGAATAATTGCAATGTCTTCTTGGGAAAAAATGTGGAGTGGCTTCTCTACTATTTGGAATGCATTGATTACTTCCCTTTATTTCCATACTTTTATTTAAATATTAAGGTGGTTGCCAGTAAAGTGATTTTGGCAGACATGGACCTTTGTTCCTCCAAAAGGACAATTTTGCCTTTGACACTATTATTATTTTAACTACCTTTATTCGTTGGCGGTGTTTATTGTTTTAGAAAGTGAATTAATAATTTTTCTTTAAAAATATTAAACACCATTTATTAGTCTATTTTTGCTATTTTTTTATTGGAATGGTTAACAAAACACCAGCTAATTGCCAATTGATTCAAACTTGATAAAATGATAAAAAATTAGGATTTCATTATAGATTATTCACATATTTTAACAATTTAGTAAATGATTATAAATTTATGAATAAAAAATTTTCATATTTTTTTATAAACTAGTAAAGGATAAATATTGCATTAGTTTTAATTGCATTAATTTTTACAAAATTATTCTTGTAAATGATCTAATAAATAAGTAGCATTTCATATTTTTGAACAAAACAAGATTTATAAGTTCACTTTCATTATACATTTATTTTATTCCAATTCTAATCACTTTTTAAAAAATAGAAATAGACATTACCAAAAAATGAAAGCGGTGTCATGGGAAAAACTGTCCTTTTGATACTGTTATATTCCATGCACGAAGCTCCATGTTTGCTGTAATTTGAATAAAAGCAGTGCCAGTATAGTATGTGGCCTACCTCTTTGATTCTGCTATAGTATGTGGTTTATCCAGTTTGAATGCATTTTATCTCAATAAGAGTATATTTGCAAATATAAGTATTATTTTTTTACATTTATTTAATTACTAGCAGTATAGCTCGGCATTGCTCAGGTGTAATGAAAGCTTTAAACTAATCCATGGTCCTGGAGCTCAGACTCTTTGGATGTTGGCATGAAAGACTAAAAAGCAATAGTTGTTTCCAGTCAAAGTGAAACTGAAAGAAAAATGAATGGATGTAAGTCAAATTTTGATTTCCTGGTATCGATATCAAATAAGTTTTTTTTCATCGTAAACAGAAATTTGAAGGCTAAATAAGTTCTCTTGAGTAAATGGTATCATGGCTGAGACTAAGAACTACAATTATACCTGCTTAGAGCCAAACCCAAAGCAAAAACTAAAATAAAAGGGCTGAAAAAAATACAGATAAACAGACACACACACACAAACATCTTGCCTTTTTTATATATATATATATATATATATATTATTGATTTTCTGCAGTATTGTAAGAACTGCAACCTTGAAACTTCTGAATATCGTTTCTTATGTCTTTGTCTTTGAGTATCAAATTTAATTAAAATTGGACCACTCCTTCTATAACCCGATTTTTTTCGATTATCAATTTTTGATATTTATTGGTGGTACCTCGACACAAAACCTAGCTAAGAACACTTGCAGACGCAGTTGTACTTCAGCCGTTTCGGATTCTATAGGTAACGGACACACACACAGACAAGGTTCCATTTATAAATAAGTTTAGATTGCCACCAGTTCTTTAACTACTTGTTACTAAAACAACATACTTTAAGTGGAACAAGCAGTTTTGTAACTATCTGTTGCAGACCGTTGTAAGCTTTTTAAGGTAGGCCACATGCTATACTGGCACCAACTAAGCAATGTTGTTCTGGAAACCAATAAAATTTACAAAAGACTATATATATATATATATATATATATATATATATTTTCTTTTTTCAGATTAAAAAAAATCCGCATGAATATTTCACATTTAACAAGGGTCACTTCAGCATGGTATAATTATTAGCAAGCTTATCTCAGTAAAAGCAGAGTAGTGAGATTGATCTTCACTGGGTGTCTATGTTTTCGCCTTGTCATATTTAAGCTATACTTATGAAATACCTATATATATATATACATATATATATATATATATATATATATATATATATGTATAAAATGAAGAACTGTTAGGCACTAGACATAAGTGGTAGAAATAAATGACAAAAATTGCATTTATTTGTTGTCAGTTTCACATACTTGCATACAAATAGATGATAGGATAAAGAACAAATACGAAATATTAAGAATACAACATGTTCACCTTTTATAATTTCATCAGAGAATGAGATATGAAGGAGAAAAAGACACTTTCTCTACCCACTTTCTTCTCTTTTTTTTTTTTTTAACCAATGAAAATAATATCTACCAGCTGAGAGACCTAAAATCTTATTAAAGAAAATGTTTCTCAACAGGGAATGCCAATAGATATTGAACACTCACTGCTGCATTGTTGCCTGGCTGTGCTGGCCCATTTGGGGGAAACATAGGAAATTGCCATTTATTGGGAATAAATAACTATGAAGATGTTGATGGTTATTTCTCATGGACACGCCTGATTTAGTCAGATATTCTGCAGTACAGACTAAACTAAATGACATTACTAACATAATATAAATCTATTACAAAACATTGTATTGTATGCCCATGTGGATTTAGAAATAGTGTTATTTTATAAAATGGTAGGGACCAACATTTCAGTGTTTTTCAAAACTATGTTATCTATATATATATATATATATATATATATATAAACGTTACGGAAATTAACGAATTTTAACGAAACTTGGTTATAAGCAACCGACAATTTGTAATGAATTATTTTGAACATTATTTTTACCGATACTCGTATTTAAGTAGATATTGTGTTTTTAATTAAACTATTTTATATTTATATCTACCGGCCTGATTATTTTACGATAAATTTTATTGCGAAAATGTGTGCTATCCAGCAGGATTTGAACCTGCGACCCCTATTTACATAGGGGAAGCTACCATTTGATCTGGTACTGTCGTAACCACTCGACCATGAATAGCTTCTTGATCAGACGAGGTTTTTATCATGCTTATATAACACAATTTTCGATCTACCGTAAACAAACCATATCTGCTCTGAATGTATCGTAATGTCAACAAATGTAAACATGTTACGGAAATTAACGAAACTTGGTTATAAGCAACCAACAATTTGTAATAAATTATTTTGAACATTATTTTTACCGATACTCGTATTTAAGTAGATATTCTGTTTTTAATTAAACAGTATTTTATATTTATATCTACCGGCCTGATTATTATCCTGCTGGATAGCACACATTTTCGCAATAACATTAATCGTAAAATAATCAGGCCGGTAGATATAAATATAAAATACTGTTTAATTAAAAACAGAATATCTACTTAAATACGAGTATCGGTAAAAATAATGTTCAAAATAATTCATTACATATATATGTGTGTGTGTGTGTGTGATGGATGGATAAATTGTCACCATTTTATATTTTTAATTTTACACATGCCTGTTTGTTTTTTATTTTGTTGATTGCATGGTATAGTAGGATTCGTTGGACACCATCACGCAATTCCCACCACCAGAAATTGGGAAACTGCATGCTGTACTGCTTGGCATTCACACCAGGAGCTCCAATATAAACATTTCAAATTTTTGGGGTGTCAATCTGAGGAAATTGAATGTTGGATGATAGACACATGGTGTTTGGAGTGGTCACTAGTAATGGTGATGTTATGCCTATACTCCTCTTCCCACAGGGCCTCATACTCAAAGCAAAAGCCTACAAATTGCCTTGAGGTGGTAGTGCTGGCCTGGATCAAGAGTGTGACTGACTATAAATAAATATACTGTTTAATAACCAAACAGCCTCTACTCAAATATAGGTATTAAAAAATTGCATTCAAACAAGTTGAAATGCTTGAATAATAAATGAAAAACCTGTTCCTAAAAATCATAAATGGATCAGAATGTTAAGATAAGAAACAAATTGGAAACATTTATAAATCTAACTTGTTTTGCCTTCATCTGAAAATTAGATTAAGAGAAAAAAATTATATTTTTAATTTTTGCATTTGTTCTTCATTGGTTAAGCAGACTTCTTGTGCATTTTGTTTTGTGAAACATCATTTGTGTGTAAGTCAATGAAATGGGAACCAGATGACAGGCAAACCTGTTTGCTCCTATTGAGGCAAAAAAATCTAAAATTTCAGAGTTCAGTCAAATGTTAGAAGTAGATTATCGGAGTAGACTTTAGAAGGAACGGGAAACGAGCCTTTGATAACCCTTTTCCTATTCAAAAGCCTGAGGAGGCATGGACTGGATGATGCATTCAATTTTTTTTTTTTTTTGCAGTTAACCGTTATAGATTCAGAAAGTGAAACTGGTGTACCAAGGTCAATTTCCAATGGATCATTTTTTTTTTTTGTACTGTTCTTGAAAAGGCATGTATCAACCTTCATCCAGCTATGAGTTGAATAGTAAGGCCGATGCACTGAGGTGGCAACCAGTCTGGTAGGAAAAGTGAATTCAAAACCAACCTGAAGAAGGATAGGTTTTGTCAGATGGTTTTGCCCTAGACACCATATTGGCTAAAGCTGCACTTTGATCTGTCATCCATTCACAGAAGCTGGTCAGATAGATAACAATTTTCTTTGCCTTGTCATCTTCATTTAAAAAAAGTAATTTATCTTCTTTCTGTGATTTTCTCTCTGGCTGACTCTCCTGCTCTGTACTTTGAAGTTGATTTTGCTTAGTGGTCAAAAGTAAATGTCCCTTATTCTTTTTGTGACAGAATCAGCTGTTTTCAATGTAGTTTTAAGGAAAATAGAAACAAAAAGGACGTATATACTTAGAATCAGAAAGAGACAACTGAAATATTTAGGGTACATAGTGAGAAAAGAGGGCTTAGAAAATTTGACACTCAAAGGACATATTCAAAGCAAGAGGAAAGCAGTGCATAACCTATCAAGCTTATGTAAAACAAACATGGCTTAAAGCTATAAAAGTTCTGCCCAGTCAGTCATGTCTCGAAAGAGACATGATCGCCCAAGCGTGTTTCACATATGGCACTTAACTGGCTGACTACTCTATACTAGGCTCAAGAGACACTCAAGATAAAAGTTTACTGAAGGAGGTTGTGTGATTAGCAAGAGTAAAAGTCGTGGAGAGCTATGTTTTGTTTCTGTATGCCAACAGTGCAAAAAAAGCAAGGGAGAGGAAGAAAGGAAAAGGCTAAGTCAGAAAGTGAGACAAAAGTGAAAAGCATGGTAAAGGGTAGAGTTAAACTAGACAGACGGGTCAGGTCTGACATCAAAGTTTCTTACTCCTTTACCACTTTGATATTTTAAAGTGGGCAAAGCTTTAACATACCTTCTATTAATATATAGATACTGTTATATAATAGAAAATAACCGGGCAAACATTGACGTATCATAAAAAGAAAAGATACTGTAGAGGATTATTACGTCCTTTACGATATTTATATTTGGGATTCGACATGACGTACAATTGATCAGACACATGACACAGGAAATAAGAAACAATGAAGAAGCCAAGGTAACCGGAATAAACATGTATTAACGATATAAACATATTGGTTGAATATGCATGCAAATAGAGAAAGAAGTTCTCTCCCTTATACTGTTAAATGCTCATTGGAGAAAGTCAAAGCAAGATTAATTGTAAGAAAGTTCTGAAAAGAACATACAGTTTGAGTTGAATTCAGTTCCCATTGGAGTTTGTATTTGGAAAAGTGTGTGCACATGCATGTGTGTGTAAGAAATAAATTCGCGCCACTAATTGCTACCTCCAATTAGTGCAGGTGTGAATGTGAGTAGGAATAACATGACCGCAGCCCTGTGATGGCTGGGCTCCTAATAAAGCAACACGTGGAAATGCGCTGCTTATATGGACAAGCAGAATGTGTGGGAAAATAGGATTTAAAACGTGAACACTGGATGAACAGACCAGATTAACCAATCACTGCTAGCAAACATAGCGTGTCTTGCCGATGAAAACAAACATGTTATTAAAATGCATAGGAGTGAAAGTATGAATATAATAATAATAAACAAATATGTATGGCAATGTAGATATGTATGCGTGCATGTGAAAATGAGTGTGTAAGCTCCACAATACCCCCCATACCACCACAATCCAGGGATATTTTGTAGCTACTTCTTTGTTAAAAAAAAAAAGTGAGTGTCTTATATTCAACAAAAAATCATACCAGAGTAGGAAACTGATTTGTACCTGATAGGATACTAATAATGTTAGGAGTGTAATAAAAATCAAGAGAAATCAGATGAAAGAAATCCTTGTCAAAAACCTAAATAAATAAATGGCAAATTCTGTCTGTCCTCTTACTTGGGTCACACTTGCTCTACATAGATATCATTTTGGTTTGGTTTGGTTTAAGTTTAACGACCCATCAACCATTTTGGTCATTTAAGGGTCAGTCTTTGAATATTGGGATCACATTTTTTTTAATATGGTTCAATTTCAATAATGTTTTGTTGGTAACATTTTTCCTTCAATAAATAAATCAATTTTTTTCATTCAAAAAAGTTTAGTTGGTAACATTTTTCATTCAATAAAGTTTTGTTGGTAACATTTTTCATTCAATAAATAAATCAATTTTTTTCATTCAAAAAACATTTTTCATTTTTTTTTGGTAACATTTTTCATTCAAAAATGTTTTGTTGGTAATATTTTTCATTCAAAAAAGTTTTGTTGGTAATATTTTTCATTCATAAAAAAATTTGTTGGTAATATTTTTCATTCAAAAAGTTTTGTTGGTAAATACTTTCATAGAATTTTGACCCCGGTTTGGGGGGACAACTATTTACCCATAGCTGGGACCCTAACAGGTGCTACCACTCCAGGTCAGAGTAGACCTAGGAACAACAGCAATTAAGAGGTGGTTTCACGCTCCTCACAACCTCCCAATTAGAGACCTTGCTGCAGGATGCAGTTTATCGTCATACCCAGGACCTATCGTTTTGGAATCAGGATGATCCCAGGATTGAAAATCTGCCCTTCATCTGCTGCTTGAACATCTAGCATTTGGATTAGTGTCCAGATGAGAAAACAATAAAAAATTCAAATTTTAAAATAACTGAAAAATTAGTGATCTTAAAAGTTTTAAATTTATATTGAGTTTAAAACTACATTTTTTTTTATTTAAAAATTTCGTTTTAAATTCAGTTTAAAATATCCCCAAAACATTGTGAATTGAGCAAATCAATTTCATTTTTTCAAAATGCCATGGAACCAGAGTTATAGTGAAAGGTTTCATGACGTGAGGTTTCGAAGTTGTGCAGAGTTTTTGATTTGAAAAAATTCACTCAATTGAAGCTCCACAGAGTTTGTGATTTGAAGAACTCAATTTTTGGCCTGAATTAAAATTTTAGCCTCTATCTGTGTTTGGAATTGGTGTGACAATATGTCCACGGTTGCCGACTGAATCAAACAACCATCTTTTAAATTTCCACTAATTCATTGGCTTTAATTTTGATTTAAACATACTAAAAATAAAACACATGGGCAAAAATGCTTTTTTATAAAACGAGGAAGGACTTGTTGAAATATCTATTTTCTTTATTAATCCAATTGAATAAAGGCGTCAGTATATCCACGGTTACCGACTGAGTCAAACAACCATCTTTTGAAATTTCCATTAATTCATCTCAAACATACTAAAAGTAAAACTAAATGTTTTTTTATAAAACCAGAATGAACTTGCCGAAATATTCATTTTCTTTATTATCCCATTGAATAAATCTGATCACTCCCATTGTGTTCAGTTTATAATTTTTAACAAAGCAGTATTAAATACAGACCTGGATATTGTTTTAATACTTATGGATGTTATGGCTATACTGCTGGTTTGGTTCTTTCACCTAAACATCCAAGACTTGTTGAATAGCTTTCGTCGCTGAAATAAAATAGGCAAAGAGGAAAGATACAGAGATACTAGAAGGACAGTTTGGACGCTGATTTTATTTTTGGTTCCAACGACCTCTTGTTGGGGAAATTCCTTCCCGAACAGTCGGCAAGTCTTTACCAGTCAAAGTTCAACAGAAAAATAGAGTTTATTTTTGGTGTCAGGGAGCCTCTCTTTTTGCCCATGCGTAAATTGTCTTTCTTGTCAGAGGACTCCTGGGAGATTTTTATGTTTATTTTTTTTTTTTGTACTTTTATTTTATTTTGTATTTTTATTTTATTTAGTGTTTTTTTTTATTTGATTTCGTATTTTTATTCAATCCCTATATACTAATCATTAGTAACTAATGCGTGAGGAAGTGTCCAACTGTTAAACCTAAAAAGCATTTTCGGGTGCGTCGATGACCCTGAGAGGAATCTAATTTCTCCCTTCCTCCTTTCTTTGTATCTCTGGTTCTTTTTTTAATGGTCCTGTGTAAGTGGGACAATTAGTATGTATATCGACACTTAGATCAAATATGTGAAAAGACAAAGAAGAGATTTTATATGACTCTATAATACACCTGCCGACCAATCTTAGTGTCCACTGATCTGATCCTCTTGCCATTATCTTGGATTTAGATTAATTCATTTTATTGAACATTAAAATACTAAAGTGATGTTTTCATTGAGGGATCTACATTGGTGTCACCGGATGGGAACAGACAAAAGATGGAATTCAAGCTCCAGACTGAGGATTTAACCAGTCAGAAGGTGCATTGTACTGATGTTATGGGAGGGGTGTTCCATGGTGGGGGGGGTGCTTTCTCATGTTTAGAGTGAGACAAAGAAAGCGCCCGACCCCGAATACTGATGGGCAAAATTAAGCCCTGAGAGGTGTCATGTTGTCACGGTGTGCCCGATCACCACTCCTACAATGTAGACAATCCCGGATACGCCTGTCAGCAGAGAACGGCCACGACCCACGTGTGCTAAAAATAGCAACGACCTCCTTTCAAACAACAACAAAAAAAAAACACAAAAAATTAATTTTCGCCACGAAACAAAAACAAAAGACCTTTAATTTCAAACCGCGGTGGATAGGTAATGTTTTGACCAGTACCTGGGCGTACGCGCTCAGGTTCCCCACATTAAAAAAGACCTTGTGTCACATCTCTCTCAAGTGGGGGAGAAGAGTAAATATCTCTCGGCTAGTGGGGCAAGGAGCCTCACTGAATCGCGACTTTGACGCGCCCAGTCAAGTCGACCGAGATTCCAGCGACATCCAGCTCACTCCTGCAGTCTCCAGAGACCCCAGCTAATTCCTGCAGCTTTCAGCGACTCCGGCAGCCACCAGCTACCTACTGCGGCGTTTCACTGACGTCCCGCTACCTGATCCAGTGCCCGCCGACGTCCGGATACAGCTTCCGATACACGACCTCCATCGCCATACCATTCACCGATCGCTTAAGAAAGGAAAATAAAGACACGATTTTTATAGTCTCCAACTGACCATCTGCGTTTGTCATCCTTCTTTGCTATTACCGTCTCCGTTCCTTGCCTTTGTGCCCACTTTCTTAGTTGCACGGTCGATTGGCACTCACCCCACCCCGCAACAAGTGGTGACCACGACGTGATCTTTGGACACAGACAAACGGCTAGCAAAGAAGATGGCGGAAAAGACTGAACCAGAAATCAACACATTAGCCCCCTGATACAACTACCACCATACAGCTCAATGAACACCAGGAGTTGGTTTATTCAACTCGAGGCGATATTTTCAGCCCGAAAGGTCACATGGCAGGACACGAAATACGCCTCAGTGGTACAAGCCCTACCAGCATCAATCGTCGAAGAAGTGGAAGACACCCTTCTCAACACTCCAGACCACCTCCCATATACCTGCCTCAAGGGAGCCATCCTCAAACGAACGGGACGTTCGGACGAAGACCTCATCAGAGACCTATTCTCTAACGTGTCTCTAGGTGATAGAACCCCATCCCAGCTCCTACGTCTGATGAAGAGCCGCCTCGGGAACAACACCATGGCAGAACCCATCCTATGAGGCCTATGGATGGATCGGTTACCCGGTGGTATATATAACACAAGTCCTAGCCCTGGTACCAGTAGAAACGACCCCTGACGTTGTGGCCGATTCAGCCGACAAAATATACTTCCAGGCCCACCAAACGGTCAACCAGGTTGAAAACTACGGAAGCCACGCACAACGCCTCGAAGATGAGATGGCCCAGATACATGCAGAGTTGAGAGACCTGAAACTTTCCTTACGCTGGAGGCAGCGAAGCCCAGCACCACGTCCACGGAATCGAAGCCGTACACGCTGCTCAAGTCCAGGACGGAGAAACAACCCGGACGAATGTTGGTACCACCAATCCTTCGGTGACCAGGCCCGAAAGTGCCGCCCTCTCTGCAGACACAATAGGACCCAGGGAAACGAGTAGACCGACAGGCAGCGACGACGATCCCTGTCGGTATTCGCTCACACAGTAGTCTCTTTTACGTGTGGGACCGTAACAATGGCCTCAAATTCTTAGTTGACACTGGCGCAGCCATCAGCGTGATACCACCCACCAACAGATCCGCCTTGAAACAAACCCCATTTCAACTTCGAGCAGCAAACGGCTCCACCATGGAAACCTATGGGAACAAAGACTTACCTTGAACATCAACCTCAGGCGCGTCTGCAAGTGGTCATTCACCGTAGCAGACGTCAGAACACCCTTGCTTGGTGCCGACTTCTTGGCACATTACAACCTGGTCGTCCATATGAAGACAAGGACCCTGTCCGACGACACAACATCCATCAAGATCACAGGGACTCCATTAGAGCTTAAATACGACTAGGATCAGCGTGGCAACACAGCACGACACACGCTACACAGAAATCCTGCGCCGGTACAAGGACTTTACGCAACTCATTAAACCTACTGACGCAGGCAAACATCAAACTTAGTATCACATAAAGACCACCGGACAGCCAGCATATTCACGGCCATGACGACTCACTCCACATAAATTAGCATATGCCAAGAAAGCGTTTGAAGAGATGCTGGTGGATAACATCATCCGACCCTCACACAGTCCATATGCTTCACCACTGCATCTAATACCAAAATCCGACGGGGATTTCAGAATCTGCGTGGATTACCGGAAACTCAACGCATCCACAGTACCCGGCCGATATCGTGTGTCTCACATCCCCGACTTTGCCTCAGATCTGCAGCGGGCCCGCATTTTCTCGAAAATTGACCTGACCAAAACGTATTATCAAGTTCCAGTCGCTCTAGAAGACACTTCAAAGACAGCAGTCACAACCCCTTTTGAACTGTTTGAAATCATAAAAATACCCTTCGGACTGCGCAACGCAGCCCAGACGTTCCAGAGGTTGATGGACGAAGTTCTGCGTAGCCTACCATACGTCTACGCATACACTGATGACATCCAGGTGGCTAGCAGAGACGCTGACCTCCACGAACAACACCTGGAGGAAGTGTTCCGCCGTCTAACACATTACGGCCACCGAATCAACCCAAACAAGCGCGAATAGACTTTCTCGGACACCACACAGACGTTCAGGGAATCACCCCACTGTCCGATAAAATAAAAGTCATACAGGATTTCCCGATGCCCATATCGATAAAGCAGCTGCGACGATTCTTGGGGATGGTAAATTTTTACCGCAGGTTTATCCCCGGATGCTCAAATCTCCTCATCCCCTGACAAATCTCCTCCAGAGAAAAAAACAAAGCCATCACCCTGGAGGGCGACTAGGAAAAATCATTCCAAACAGCAAAAATCTCTTTAGCTAACTCTACGAAGTTAGCACATCCCAACGAAGACACCCGGACTCAGATATATCAAACAACAGATGCCTCGGACACTGGAGTTGGAGCTGTGGTAGAACAGGAGTTTGGCGACCAACGCAAACCCATCGCTTTCTTATCGTCAGCT
Organism: Ascarosepion bandense; assembly: GCA_037127315.1. Taxonomy (NCBI): domain Eukaryota; kingdom Metazoa; phylum Mollusca; class Cephalopoda; order Sepiida; family Sepiidae; genus Ascarosepion; species Ascarosepion bandense. The sequence goes on along the minus strand of JBBBDQ010001715.1, from coordinate 1,819,516 downwards.
CAGTCCAGATACAGCGCCTTCTCGAAAGTACTTTTGGCTATATGCCTGGCCATCAAACACTTCCGACATCTACTGGAAGGCCGAAATTTCACCGTTTTGACCGATCACAAACCCTTGACAACTTCCCTGTCGAACAACTCAGACAAATATACGACTCGCGAGATCAGATATCTATATATCTCACAGTTCACGTCCGATATGCGGTATGTCAAAGGAAGAGACAACACTATCACCGATGCCCTATCCAGATTCGATGTCAGCACTGTGGAAGACAGCCCACTCAGCCAGGATCTGATAGCAGAGGCCCAGGAATCCAACGCAACCCTCCCTGAAGTCATAGCCAACACATCCCTGCAACTGAAAGAATTCCCGGCGCCTTTCAGCAACAAAATATTTTACTGCGATACAAAATTGGATCACCCCAGACCTTACATACCTCTGGCACTCAGGAGGCAAATTTTCAATCACCTACATGGATTGTCACATCCCAGCAAGCGCGCAACGGTCAAACTCATTGCCGATCGTTTTGTTTGGCCCAACATGAATACCGACACCCGTAATTGGGTATCAGAGTGCCAGAAATGCAAAGTACACCGGCACACAAAATCCCCACCAGGCACATTCAGCAACCCCGACGCACGTTTCAGCCACATTCACATCGACATAGTCAGACCTCTCTTAACCCTCTAGGGCCATTCGTATCATATTTGATACAGTATGAAAACAAGCCTTGAAAGAAATACTTTCCTGAAAATTTTTTTAAGAGAAATATTTTATAAATTTCAAATGAAAGCAGTATTGACTGCTCAGTCAATGAATACCAAATGTTTCCTTATAGAGAAATACCAAATGTTTCCTTATAGGGAAATACTGTATCAAATATGATACGAATGGCCCTAGAGGGTTAATGTGTCAGAATTACCAGTACCTCCTCACAGTGGTTGACCGTTTCTCCAGGTGACCAGTAGCAGTACCCATCAGAGATACCTCAGCTAACACGGTAGCAAAGACCATCCTTCAGGAGTGGATTGCAATTTTTGAGCTACCCAGCATCATCACTACAGACCGCGGTGTGCAGTTCCAGGAAATCACTCAACTGCTTGGCGTCAAACACATCAAGACCACCGCCTACCATCCCTGTGCCAATGGCCTTGTGGAAAGGTTCCACCGAACACTAAAGGCCTCTCTAACCACAAAACATCCCACCAGCAACTGGGTAGACGAGCTATCCCTAATCCTTTTGTCAATCTGCAACTCACTCAAAGAAGACTTAGGATGCACTCCAGCTGAAATAGTCTTCAGTACAGCACTCTCTTTACCCGGTCAATATTTCGACGACACCATACCCAAACTCACTACTGCAAGTCTCTTCACTCAGAAACTACGCCATAAAATGGCCCAACTGAAGTACACACCACCCAGGTAACCATCACCAACTATCCACGTTCCACAACAGCTTCAGGACTGCGAGTTCGTTTTTGTCCGAAATGACGTGGTAAATAAACCACTAACACCAACATACCAGGGTCCCTTCAAAGTCTTAAAACGCTCTGAAAAGCATCTCACAATTGATCGAGGAAACCGGACGGATCCATCTCGCGGTGGATAGGTAATGTTTTGACCAGTACCTAGGCGTACGCACTCATGTTCCCCACATTAAAAAAGACCTCTCAAGTGGGGGAGAAGAGTAAATATCCTCGGCCCGAAATGCTTCGGCCTTCTGGCTAGGTCAGACCGAATAAGACTAGTTTAGACCGTTTTTGAACCTACTCACCGCGGTTGATAGGCAATGTTTTGAGAAGTACCTGAGCGTACGCGCTAGGGTTCCCCACATTAAAAAAGACCTTGTGTCACTTCTCTCTCAAGTGCGGGTGAAAAGTAAATATCTCTCGGCCCGAAAGACTTCAGCCTTCCGGCTGAGTCAGATCGAATAAGACCAGTTTATACCGGTTTTGAACCTATCAACCGCGGTGGATAGGTAATGTTTTGACCAGTACCTGGGCGTACGCGCTCAGGTTCCCCACATTAAAAAAGACTTTGCGTCACATCTCTCTCAAGTGGGGAAGAAGAGTAAATATCTCTCGGCTAGGGGTGCAAGGAGCCTCACTACATCGCGACTTTGACGCGCCCAGTCAAGTCGACCGAGCTTCTAGCGCCATCCAGTTCTCCCCTGCAGTTTCCAGCGGCACTCAGCTCACCCCTGTAGTTTCCAGCTGCTTCAAGTTCACTCCTGCAGTTTCAAGCGGCATCCAGCTCTCTCCTGCAGTCTTCAGCGACCCAAGCTAAATTCTACAGCTTCCAGCGACTCCGGCAGCCACCAGCTACCTACTGCGGCGTTTCACTGACGTCCCGGTACCTGTTCCAGTGCCTACTGACGCCCGACGACCTGTTCCAGTGCCCCCTTGTCATCCATCGACCGGTTCCAGCGTCTGCCGACGTCCGGATACCGCTCCCGATACACGACCTCCATCGCCATACCATTCACCGATCGCTTAAGAAAGGAAAATAAAGACACGATTTTTATCATCTCCAACTGACCATCTGCGTTTGTCATCCTTCTTTGCTATTGCCGTCTCCTTTCCATGCCTTTGTGTCTACTTTCTTAGTTGCACGGTCGATTGACACTCACACATCTGGCCACCCCCCGCAACACTGTAACCTCTATATATAGGAAGTCGATTTGCGGACCAGTGGATGAACTGCCCGGGGAAGCCACGCAAGCAACTGTTGGTGGCGAGGAACAAGAAACCGGCAACACCCGGGAAAGAGATCAAAAGCTTAATTCATCCTTGTAAAATGATAGCACAACAATAAAGAATAAAATATATATATATATATATATATATATATATATATATATATATATATATATCTGCAATTTTGAAAGAGCTTTGTTTCTTTCATTATTTTTACTTGTGGACTGGAGCAACTGAATCAGATTTAAAGTGAGGTTTTGAAGTCCCATGGAATGAAATGAGGAATTCAAAGATATTTCTTCAAAATTAACATTTTTGTTTTCTAAGCTGGACCAGAGATCCCTTTAATTTTGGGTCAGAAGCCCAATTAGCTCTCAGCAGTAGCTAACTTAAAAGGAAAAATTAACTTTTTTAGTTTGAACAACATATATGACATTTGCCCTCTGACTGATCCTTCTGTCGCTGGATTGATAAACCCTGCCCTATCCCATGTTGTGTTTTGTTTGATCATAAGACAGGCAAAGTCGAGTAACCTTCAGGAATTGCTGTAAAGGATTGGTCCAGGTTGAGTAGAGTCACAAGAAAAAATATTTTCATAGAATTCATACCTTTGTTCTTTTGGTACAATACTTGAATATCTCAATAGTCAGAATCTATCTATTTTCATGCAGATAGTTATTGACCGATCATACGTCTTAAGTTGAATGTAACACTTCAGCTGGTTTGCTTAAGTCTGGCATGAGGTTTGAGTTGGAGGTTCTTCTTAGGCAGGCAGTCACGTGATATCAGACAGTGTGATCTCTCATCTCAACTGCAACTGCTATTTCAGCTGAAATGCTCCTGGCCACTTTGGGTATTTGTATATATAGACTTCTGCTCAAAACTGGTGTGGGGAATGATTGGTTTGGGGAAATCGGTGATCTTCCTATTCTCCAACAAGAGTCTCTTTGTTGTCTGGCTCTTGAAAATTAATTACTTTTTTTTAATTCAGGGGCTTCACTTTTCTATGAGTAGTGGACACAGGTATTGATCAAACCCAATAACTTTTTTCTTCTTCTATTGGTATCTCACACCAATACTCTTCAAGGGCGTAAACAATTTCTCCACCTTCCTTGGTATTTCATCTGCATTCACTACCTCAGCTCTCCTCCAACTATTTTGATTTGGCTGCCTTGGGTTCACATTTACTTGCAATCATTATTTAAATCTTATCATTTCATATTTCTCCTACACAAAGAAAGTTCTGTTTCCACTCAGATATTTACCAGATAGTTTCCTCAATTTTTGTCAGAGTTGTTAATTTCTTTAATCACAAAAAAATCTTCATCCTCTGGCCCTGTTTATAGTGCAATCCTTTTCATTGTCTGTTCAATATGGTCATTAAGTAAATTTTATCATTTCCAATTTCAGTTATGCAGGATTCTCTCTCCAGTCTTGTGTTTTGATAACTCATACTTTGGAAACAGGAACCATTAATCAACTAAGTTTACCACAAGGTTTTTCTTACTATTTGCCTTTTTCTGTTGGAAATTTCTTTATGTTTAGAGATTTCACTTTTTTCTAAAAAAAAAAAAAACAAGAAAATCCTCATTTGTTTCTTTCGGTACATCTTTCAGTCCATTGATTAACCCTTCAGAGCTGAATAGTGTTATACATATTTAACATTTATGTTTTTGTTCTGTTTTAAGCTACTAAATTTCTATTCTTTGCTTCTATTTCAAATAACTATAAAAATTTCAACAAATAAACTGTACCAAATTTTCTGTTTTTTTGTGGTGCACCCTGTAATTGCTAATGTTTCATTTAAAAGTTCTATTGTAATATTCAATATTAAGAATATAATTGTTATAATGGAATATCCCAGCACTTTCTATGAACAATATGGTAAACTAAGTCTATCACGAATAAATGAGCAAGAGCATTTTCACTAGTGAGTCTTGTTTATGGATTGAGTCATGTGACCATTCTTCATCAGGCTCTCTCTCTTATTAAACTTTCTGCTTTTGAGCAGAGAGAGAACCAAAAAGGGCTCTGTTGAAGGGTAGAGTCTCATTTGGGGTGAAAAGAAAAAGAGCTTTAAATATGGGATATTTTGGGCTGAGCTTAAGAGCTCAGAATCCCACATTAATTAAACTTGTGTTGCATCCGCCTTGATGGGAAGGTGGTAAATATCGTCTTGCTTAAAGATTAGAACCTGGTAGTATTATGACAATATTTAACATGGTGTATATAGACAAAAGAATTAGCTGATTATTTTATTTTATTTACAGATGAAAAAGATTTAACTAATACTGTAATATAACAGTCTGGCCCACCCAAGAAAGGCTGATACAAGCCGTGTTGTTTCTGGTCGGTGAAAAGTAACGGATGTCACTTTGACCCTATTTCCGGCAGATGCGGAAATAACTCAGAGGCAAACAGACAGGTGACTCTGAGAATTACGTAGGCGTCGCGTGATCAAGGCAAAGCCGGAAGAAACAAGTCCCGGTTTTGGAAGATATATAAAGACCGCAAAAACACGGATTCACCAGTCTGGGCAGAGAGACAGAGTCAGGCAGAGAGCCAGACCAGACCAGAGGAGCAACAGATACGACACCCCCCGTCAACCCCATTAGAAGCGCGCTCTCTAAATTCTCTGTCCCTGTGCTACACGGTTCATCGTCACTAATAAAAATACAACTTATATTTTTATATATATGCGTGTTTGTTGTATATTGCTATATAACAATACCACTTTGATTTATTCAAACGAGAAAGGTTTAAAAGAAAGTGATGCTGTTTTTTTTTTTTTTTTGGTTGGAAAGATATTCATTTTCACAAGATTGCAAATTGGCTAAAAATAGAAATAAGATTAAAATTGTAATTATGATTGTTGTTACCTAAAGATAAAATAGCTGGGCTATGTGAGGTCAGATGTCAGGCAGCCCCGTTGAAAGAAGTAACATTATGTGCGGGTGAAAAACAATTGAGGAAAATTTTTATTTTTTTATTTTCCTAAGTCTTTGGTGAAAGTACTATTCTCGTCTGTAATAATTCTCGTGTTGAATAACCTTTTTATTCTATCATGACTAGCTTGGTAATCTTTCCACTCAGATTTACACTTTGTTAAATTGTACCCTTGTCCAGGATACAACAGTAACAAAAAGCAATAGAAATAAGACAAATAAAATAACTGCTTCTCTATGAGTTGCATAGCTGAGCAAGAAAGAAACTTAGAAAATTTGTTCCCAGTCTAAATGATCAGTTACCCTATTAACTTCACTATGTGACATAAAATATACAGGCTGCTCATTTTAAAATTATTAGTTGTTGTTGGATAAGCAAGTTGTAGTCTGTTCACAGTTGATGACTATTTTGTCAAACTCTGACAAGCTAGTCTCCCAGACTATTTCTTCTGTAGTGAGTTGTTAATCAGAGAGCCGAGTTTCAATTCCCAGTGGGTTCATTATATGCACTTACATGCAAATACTCTTGGGAAAGGTACAAATCTACCTATTCTCCTCCCAGCTATGGAACTTGTATCACGAAAATAAGTTTGGTTCCAAAGATTACTGGCGTCTCTGCAAAAGCGTGCTCAGCAGGAACAAGACTTCAATACCCCCACTAATCAATGAGTTTGAAGTTCTCACCTACCCAGCCGACAAGGCTGAATGCTTTGCCCGTAGATTCTCAACCAATTCGACACTGGACTCGTTAGGAATACCTACACCAGACTTCCCACCCAGAACTAAGGCTCAACTAAATAACGTCCACATTACACCCTCGCTGGTCGCCAAGATAATTGCACAACTTGACCCACACAAAGCGAGCGGCGGTGACGGAATCCCAGTCATAGTACTGAAGAAATGTGCCCCAGAACTCTCCTCTGTCCTCTCTAAACTCTATAACCTCTGCCTATCTGCTTCCTGCTTTCCTGCCTGTTGGAAGTTCTCCTGAGTAGTTCCTATATTTAAGAATTCTGGCGAACCCTCAGACCCCGCCAATTACCATCCTATTAGTCTCCTTCCGATCTTTGGCAAAGTTTTCGAAGCCATTATCAACGCTGAGGTGACTCAGCATCTCATGGCCAACGGGTTTCTCTCTGACAAACAGTACGGGTTTCGCTTCACCAGGTCTACTGCTGATAGGCTAACGACCATTACCGAGTACATATACCGGGCACTCGACAAGAATGGTGAAGCCCGAACCGTTGCCTTGGATATCTCCAAAGCATTCGACAGGGTCTGGCATGCTGGCCTCTTGTGCAAACTGCGAAGCTATGGGATAACTGGACATCTGTTTGACCTCATCCAGTCATTCCTCTCTAACTGCACATTGAAGGTGGTATTAAATGGGCATGCCTCCCAAAACTACCATACGAACGCGGGCGTCCCTCAAGGTTCTATCCTAGGTCCCACACTCTTTCTGATCTACATTAATGATCTCCCCGACACCATTAAATCCCAAGTTGGCATGTATGCCGACGACACAACAATCTACTCTCGCATCGATCAGAAACCAGGTGTGGACGACAAAGTGAACCTCGCTGCCGTACTTGAAAGGGCTAAAAATATTTTCTGCCTTTAAATAACCTGCAAAGCAAATCAACCAAATACTGATTAGCTACACAGGCATGTCTTTTAGATTTATTTACATTCTCTGGAATGTAAATTGTATAGAAACGGCTTGTGGTCATAAAGTAAGGGGTCAGTTTATATATTGATCGTAGTATAGAACTGATCCCCAACGATTTCCATAAAAGAAAACAAATAGAAAACGAATCAATCAATCAAATACTGATTAGCTACACAGGCATGTCTTTTAAATTTATTTACATTCTCTGGAATGTCAATTGTATAGAAACTACCGTGGTATGTCTTTTAGATTTATTTATATTCTCTGGGCTATAAAACTGTATAGAAAGTGAGGAGTTAGTTTATATATTGATTGTAATATAGAATTGATCCCCACTATTTCTAAATTAGAAAACAAATAGAAAATGAATCAATCACTCAAATACTGATTGGTTAAACCAATCAAATGTAACCTCAACTTCTACTCTATCAGCTTCTTTGCTCGCACTTCCTGCCTGTAGAATTCACTTTCGTATACTTGCTTCCCTGAAAACTACAATCTCCAAGAATTTAAATGCAAAGTCAATTCCCTTTTTTTTTTTTTTTTTAATTATCTCACCCCAAGCAAGGCATTCCACTGCCACTATTGCACATGGGGCTACATAGGGGAAGGTAAAGAGAAGGAGTGGTTAGACATAGCGAATGTCAGGAGGAAGGTGACAGATGAGTAAGGATAGCGAGGATGAGGGTTGGGCAGATGGGAAGAGTGTTTGATAGAATGGGAGCAGGTTAGTGTGTTAGGAGGTGTCTATTGACCTTACATTTAAACTCCTGGAGATTGTAGCCGTCGGGGAAGCAATCGTGTGGAAGAGAATTATCTTATCTTCTTGATTCACATCCTTTCCCTGACAACCCTTGTATCATGTTCTTCTTCCTTTACACTCCATTCTCATGCAGCCCTCTTCTCACCTGTATTCTCATCCTTTTCATACTCATTGACTCCCCTGTAACTTGTTCCTCTTTCTTATCACTTACTTCTTCTGTAACCCCCCTGCACACCAGTGGTAGTTCTGCCTTGCTTGGGGTGAAATGATTAAAAAAAAAATTAGCTACACAGGCATGTCTTTTAGATTTATTTACATTCTCTGGAATATGAATATATAGAATCTACCATGGTCACAAAGAGAGGGATCTGTATATATATTGATTGTAGTATTGAATTGATAATCCCACTTTATAATTTGTTTATTAAATTCTGATTAGGTACGAATCTCCCTCTTCTCTTCCCCCAGCTATGACTTCACACCTGTATTCTCATCCTTTTCATACTCATTCTCTGACTCATCTGTAACTTGTTCCTCTTTCTCATCACTCACCTCTTCTGTAACCCCCTGCACTTCAGTGGCAGTTCTACTTTGCTTGGAGTGAAATGATTAGAGAAAAAAGTTAGCTATACAGGCATGTCTTTTAGATTTATTTACATTCTCTGGAATATGAATATATAGAATCTACCATGGTCACAAAGTGAGGGATCTGTATATATATTGATTGTAGTATTGAATTGATAATCCCACTTTATAACCACATTATAATTTCTTGTTTATCAAATTCTGATTAGGTATGAATCTCCCTCTTCTCTTCCCCCAGCTATGAGTTAATTATTCAGATCACTAAATCACTGAATTATTATTATCTCAAAAAATTCTGACAATCTAAAAATAGTTTCTGGCTTTAAATAACCTGCAAAAGGTTGATAAGCTGTAGAAAATGAATGAATCAATCAATTGTTCCTTGTAGGATTGTCTTGGAGACCTCGTAATCTTGTTACATGGCCATACCACTTCAGCTTTCTCTTTTTCATCGTGGTCGACACATCTTTATAGCCACTTATCTGATGATTCACTCTTCTGCCTCCCTTTTCATCTGTGATGAGGTCGCTATAGGAAATCGTCGTTGTCTTGCAGCCATTGGCCGAGATAGTATTCCCTGTACATTTGGAACCCCAGCGCAGTTTGCAGCGAAATTCATAATCTTGTCAAATAGCTGAATACTTGATGCTTCGCCAGGGCTACCAAGGGTGTTTTTATTGTGACACCAACACTAGATGAGGCCCCATCCTGTTATTTAACCCATAACTGGAGGGAAGTGACGGATTAATAACTTTCCCAAGGGTACTAGTGCTGAAGTGAATGCAGGGTACTCAACTGAAATTCAAATTCGGCTCACTGATTTATCTTTCCAAGCCGATATCCATTGCACCACAACGCATATCCATCACTGAATGCTTACAGCGCCTGGTATTCCCAAGCGGTCACCCATCTAAGTACTGACCAGGCTCAACGTTGCTTAACTTCAGTGATCGAACGAGAAACGGTGTATTCAACGTGATAGGAAATACCAAACAGACATCTGAAGTAGCTCATCTCTGCAGCTTGGATCCGCCTATTGAGTCCTTCTTTTAGAATTTGTAACTCACATGCATACAGGAGAATCAACAAAACAAGCACATGCAACAATTTCAGTTTATTTTTTAGATTAAGCCTTTTGCCTTTCTAGATTGGTTCCAATCATACCATCAGCCCAATTCTCGTGTTGACTTCTGGCTTGGGTCCATCTTGGCAGATTATTGCACCAAGGTATTTGAATCATTTCAATGTATGAATCCATCTTTCTTTCCCCCAGCTATGGGTTAAATAGCAGGACAGACTGTTTTCTAAAGCCTTAGGTGGCAATCGGTGTAGGAGAAAATCTTCAAAACCTGAAAATCTAGTGTACAGACTGAGGACAACCCACACCATATTCAGTAGTCTTCGGCTTTCAGTCAAGAGCTTGGAGAGAAGATGGGCACTGCCAAGCTATCTGAAAGCCCATTGAAAAGATGAGAAAGAAGAATTAAGGTTTATTTCAGGTCCCCCCCAACAACAATTGAAGCAGTCAAGAGTTAAAAAAAACAATTAGATATTATATTTTCTTTGTTTCTAATAAAATTTTCATATCTTTTAATATGTTGCTTAGTTTCACAAAGCCATCTCTTTTCCTTGTTATATGCTTTCAGATTTCTGCATGATATTTTCTGTTGCAACACTATGGTGAAGAAAACTGGCAAACCTGGTTGATGTGATGTTTTATACTAGATATAAAGAATCATCATGTTTCTGATAGTCATAAAGTACACTATTTCTGTAGAAATTCACTGTAGACTGAGTCACTCTACAGAAGAGTGCCTGTTCATGCTTGTTCACTAATGTCTCCTCTGCTTGGTTACTAAATTATATTCAGTCCATTCAAAAGGTTCAGTTTTTGACTCTATAGATTATTTATTTATTTATTAAAAACTGAGTATTTTGGTGTTGTTTAGCTAATCCTTAATCCTTATTATTAATAATCTCTTGAGGGCTGAGATACTAAATTTTATCAGGGCTTTAAAAATGGATATTTTAATAGTATATATAAATATGGGATAATGATATATAAATTTTTATATATCAAGAACAATTTTAAGGGAAAAAAGACAAAGAGGAAAAAGTTTTTGTGTGACATGTTTTGTCCTTTAAAAATTCATCAAACTAATTTTATATTGACATTGATGGGACCACACATGTGCATGCATGAAAGACACTGTGATTTTAAAATTTAAAGATAATTTAAATAATCCAGCCAATTTAGGAGAAACTGCAAGGATTTTAAATAAAAGATCATATGAACACAAAAGAGATCTTTTACAAAACAACACATTAAATGCATTAGTTGCTCCTTATAACAAGACTGATCACAATTTTGATTATAAAAACGAAGCTATAATTAAAAGAGAAAACAATTTTCTAACACGAAAATGTTTAGAAAGTGTTTTAATAGATAGATCATCCACAATAAATTTGGGCAGAGATTCCAACAACATTTTACCATTCTTGGCAGGTCTTCTATTATCACAATGTGGGATATTTAATATTAGGTTGTCCCAAAAGTTTGTAAACACTTGCAAAAAATTGAAATTTTACTCGCCAAGTAATCTAAGGTTGCCAGAAAACACTTGCAAAAAATTTAAATTTTACTTGCAAAAACAACAAAAATTATTGCTCAAAATAAAGACCATCATTTTCCAAGACTTTCTGCCATCAATCTGCAAGCTTTCAGATCTGGTCAAAGTACCATTCATCCGGCTTCAAATCAAAGAATTCTTGACATGCTTCCTTGACTTCATCAAATGAGTCGAATCGGCGGCCCTTCAGAAAGTGTTGCATTGAGCGGAAAAGGCCGTAATCTGATGGAGCACAGTCAGGACTGTAGGTTGGATGTGGCAGAACCTCAACGCCATCTAGCTCTTCAAACTTGTCTTTGGTCTTCCTGGCGGTGTGTGGCTTGGCATTGTCCTGCTGCATCAAAGCGCACTTTCGGTTGATCAAAGCCAGGTACTTTTGCTTCAACTTTTCGTAGACACGCTCAAGTTGCTGACAGTAAAGTTCGGCACTGATGGTACGACCATTCGGAACCAACTCAAAATGCATGATTCCTTTAAAGTTCCACCAAATGCACAACATGACTTTCTTGCCGAATTGATCTTGTTTTGGAACCAACGGTGTCTCTTGCCCTTTCTGAACCTATCACTTGTTTCGATTGTGCTGGACCAGATAGACCCATTTCACAAGTGTTTACGAACTTTTGGAACAACCTAATAACAAATGTGACAGAAACATCAACAAAAAGAATCTAAATTGAATTGGCTAGATTATATACCCCAAAAAAGGTCCTTACAACCTTTCACCTTTCTCAATGAAATTAGTTAGATTTTATACCCAAGACAAAAAATAAAATCACCTTTTAATTTAAAATTCCAAGCTTCTCTTGTTCATGCACAGGTGTAGTCGAATTTATGTAGATATAAACTTAGTCCAATGAAGTCCAAAAACACATCAAATTAAACTTTTTCCACTTTGTCATATATATTTATATCATTTATATATATGACAAAGTGGGAAAAGTTTTATTTGCACATATATATTTATATATATGACATGAAAACTTTTTCCACTTTGTCATATATATCTAAATCTAAACTTATTTATAAATGGAACTTTGTCTTTGTGTGTGTCCCCGTTACCTGAAATGGCTGAACCGATTTTCTTGAAAATTTACACAGTTGTACTATAAGTGTCTGCGAATGTTCTTAGCTAGGTTTTGTGTCAAGGTACCCCTGATAAATATTGAAAATCGATAATCGAAAAAAATCAGGTTATAGAAGGAGTGGTCCGATTTTAATCAAGTTTGATACACTCATAGACAAAGACATAAGAAACAATATTCAGAAGTTTCAAGGTTACAGTTCTTACAATAGTGCAGAAAATCCATAATATATATATATATATATATATATATATATATATATATAAAAGGCAAGATGTTTGTGTGTGTACCTGCCTGTATGTCTGTATTTTTTTCAGCCCTTTTATTTTAGTTTTTGCTTCGGGTTTGACTCTAAGTAGGTATAATTGTAGTTCTTAGTCTCAGCCATGATAGCATTTACTCAGAGGACTTATTTAGCCTTCAAAATTCAGTTTACGATGAAAAAAACTTATCTGATATCGATACCAGGAAATCAAAATTTGACTTACATCCATTCATTTTTCTTTCAGTCTACAGTTTCACTTTGACTGGAAACAACTATTACTTTTTAGTCTTTCATGTCAACGTCCAAAGAGTCGGAGCTCCAGGAACATTGGTTAGTTTTAAAGCTTTCATTACACCTGAGCAATGCCGGGCTATACTGCTAGTGTATATTAAGGTCTGCTTTAGTTGTAAACTTACATTGAAGCCATACAACTGGATCTCAGGACATTAAAAGAAGTTAGATATTTTGTATGTTTGTGTGTGTGTGTGTGTTACTACTACAATGTTACTTTCTGCATAGATAATGCTCACTATACATAGAATTATTTCTCCCTCTCTCTCTGTTTTGGCTCTTGATCAACCATATGTTCTCTTTAATTGTTGTCTGATACTTAAATAGCATCTTATTTTTTTCTCCCAGATGCTGACATGCAACACACCATGAAGTGATGGTCCCCAGTCTTTTCTTGAAACCATTCCACATTGTCACACGAGTAAAGAGAATTACAACACTTTATTTAATTTATTAAAAGGCAATCATTTTCATTTTCTTGTATTTTTTATTTCATTAATCCAACTCGTAATTTTGGTCTGGAAAGAGAAAATAAAAATAAAATATAAGTAAAAAATATCAGCAGCATTAAAGACAACACACACACACACACACACACACATACAGATAAAAATAAAATATGTCTGTAAAAAGAAAATGTGAATAAAATTTTACTAAGATGGAAAGTTTTTGAAGGGACATGGCACATGAAGAAGATATCAAACAGGATTTCATGTTTGCAATGCTAACAATCTAACTACTCAGTCATGTGCCAATTAGTAATGGACTATACAATAGTCTGACAGTTAACAAATTTTCAATATTGTTCATAAAAAAAATTCTCTTACCTCACGATTTGCTGACTCAGAGATTTTCCACCTTGTAAAACATTATTTTTCCACTGACTTTCAATCCGGGCATAAACTCCACCTGGATGCTTATTAAAGAAAATGGAAAAGTTTGTGAACTCTTTTAAAAAAGAAAGCACCCTGTCGGCTGGGGCTTTAGAATACGCCGACTGTACCTCTGCAGAGGGATAAAAAACGAGGTATCCTGAGTATGATAATAAACTACATTCAGGTCCTGGGTTTGATGATAAACTGCATCCAGCAGCAAGGCCTCTAATGGGGAAGTTTTGAGGAGCATGGAATCACCCCTTAGTTGCTGTTGTTTCCAGGTCCACCTGTTAGGGTTCCAGCTAATAGTTAACCCCCAAACTGGGATAAAAACTATGAAAGTCTAAAAGTAGATTTTTATAGTGAAAATTCCAGCAATACTTTTTTGGAGAAGAAAATATTACCAGTAATACATTTTTGAAGAAAAAAATATTACCAGTAATATATTTATGAAAGAAAAATATTACCAATAATATATTTTTGAAGAAAAAAAAATATTAACAGCAATATAATTTGAAGAAAAAATATATATACCAGTAATACCTCCGGCTCTTGACAAAACCCTCTCTACAAAAATACATCAATTTTGAAGAAAAAAATATTACCAGTAATATATTTATGAAGAAAAAATATTATCAACAATACATTTTTGAAAAAAAATTTACCAGCAATATATTTATGAAGAAAAAATATTACCAACAATACATTTTGGAAGAAAAAAAAATATTAACAGCAATACATTTTTGAAGAAGAAATATATATACCAGTAATACATCTGACTCTCAACGAAACCCTCTCTACAAAAAAACATTAATGAAACCTGATTTACAAACTGATTTCTTACAAAGAATGCATATTTTATTCATATGAGTCTATTGTAGAAATCTAGTCAGCATTAAATAACCCATTGAGGTTTATATGCTATGAAATAAAATAGACCAAACCAAAGAAAGAAAGAGAATGAAATTTGTGTGTGTGTGTGATGCATTCTACACTATCCACAAGATGCATTTACTACCCCAACATACCTTACCCTCATCATCTCTATATTTCATTTACTAGGAAGAAGTTCTACCCAGACAGCTTGCTCCCAAAAACTGCTACTTAGTGGAAAAAACTCACTTAGTCTGAACCTGTTCACTACAGTCTGAACCTCTTCAAGTCAAAGGTCATTTGTTATCTATCCTCCTTTATTGAGAAATGCAAGAGGATTTTAGAAATATTTATCGGAATTACTCAAAGGTTTTATTTAAATTGAACTTTAGATGCATGACAAATGACTCATCTTTAAACAAAAGCATTCAGTTTAGAACTTATGTCGTTACTTTGGAAATATGTTGCATTGCCAGCCTGTTGATTATATTGACACTCAAAAAAGTGTAGAAAATATTTTAAGCAAACAACTGCTTAGTTTTACACATGATATGTTCAGACATGGTTTCTGACTGACTTTCCCCTGATCCTTAAAATACAATTATGAAAAAATACCAGAGAAAACTATTAACATCAAAAAATACTAGAAAAAAATCATTAACCTCAAAAAATTGCAGTATGAACCCTGGTAAAAAAGGTTACTGAACATTAGGTATAAACCAGAAATTCAGTTGTTCTTGTCCTTAAGGACACATGACCCAGTGGATATAGACATTGTTTAGTTCCTGTGACTTGACCCAAAGAGTTGTGAGTTCAATACCAGACTATAGCAGTGGTGAACAAGTAACTTAGAGGGTTAAAGGGAGATAACTCATGACTACCAAAAAAGGCTCTACGTGAGGAGTGAGAATGATATACCCCAGTGATTGTAATAAAGGATTCAGTTCAAAATTCCTAGCACCTGAAGAAGGCCAAAACGTCTTACAAATGGCAACAAAAATGAGGACAATAGTCCGAATCATGTAAATAGTACAATTACGAAAAGTTCAAGATGGCTTAGTATGAAGCTCAGTTTGACTAAAATCAAAAGTCTCTTTATTCTTTTAATTATTTTATTTATTTTCTGGCATCCTAGCTTAGTAAGGTTTAAGTAAACTAAAAATAAACTATTACTTCTATATCCAATGTCCCTTCAGGACGTGGGTGATAATATTTCTCCACAACTTCCTATCCTTCATATGTTTTAGGTTTGTCTTTTCCCCATCCCTCCTAATCACTGTTCTGCCAACCATTTACACAAGCTTGTTAAATAGATTAATTGCTGCTTTCCTCAGTCTCTCTTGCCTTTGATGTCCTGTGTGTGTGTTAAATTCTCTAAGCCCTCATTCTTTCTTAGAAATTGTTTGTTTTATTGTTTGATCACTTTTAGGATATCATTGATCTAAGTCTGTTCTTTGCTCCATGTTGAATTATTTTCTTCTATCAGAATTATCCCTAATAGAAAGACTGATGAAAATTTTACGTTTTTTCTATTTGAATTAAAGTTAATGATTGAATAAGCTCATAGCAAGTTCTATGACAACAAAATATCTGTAGAAATCCCCCTATCACATAATTAAATATTTGAGCTTAACAGCTTTAACAAAATACTGCAATTACAATATCATAAATATGAATGCTGGTCATTATTTTAAGAAGTGGGTACAAACGAAAAAACTCGAAACTGATAGCTTTTTCCATTTCACTGAAACAGCCATTAAACTGTCTTTCTTTCTTTCTATCATTTTCTCACTGAGACCATGTAGTGTATGTATTTTGTTTTTCTATCCAATCAAAATTAAATAGTCTGTTATTTATGCAATATTGGCAGGAGGCGTAATACACTTCTTTCTTTCTTTCTTTCTTTCTAGCTGAATCCCTGTCTTAAAAATATTTCTCTTAATAATAAAGATAATTCAGCAGATGGTGTTGTTTTATTTATGGTAACTGTATTTTTTACCTTACTTGGTTTTCATTGTGAAGACACAGCACATCCCAAAAAGTCTGCTTTTCAATCTTGAGCTTTTTGGCTGGGATCAATGTGTAGTATCAGTTCCTATAAGTTTAATCTGTTTCTCTCTTTAGCCACTTCTATCTTCCCTTGTTTCCTTTTCTTTTATTGTGGTCACCATCGATCTTAGATTTTTTTGGCTGGGATCAAAGTGTAGTATCTGTTTCTATCAGCTTAATCTGATTCTCTCTGTCCTCTTCTATCATCTCTTCTCTCTTTCTTTCTAACCAAATCCATTTCTCTTAATATTAATTTTGAAATGATTCAGCAGATGATTTTATTTTATTTGTGGTTACTGGATTTTTTGGTGATTGGCTTACTTGGTTCCTATCCTTCAAAAGTGTGCATCTGGAAAATGACGCTTTTATTGCCATCACTTCTTGGCCTATTGGCTAAGTCAAAGTGCAGTATCTGTTCTTATCAGTTTAATCTGATTTTCTCTCTTTCCACTTATATCTTCTCTTCTTTTGTTCGTTGAACCTGCAACCCCTAGCAACATAGAGGAAGCCACTAATTGATCTGGTGCATTTTAGACTGCTTGATCATAAATGATTTCACAGTCTAAGATGCACCAGATCAATTGGTGGCTTTCCTATGTTGCTAGGGGTCGCAGGTTCAAATTCTGTCGAATGACACACATTCTTGTAACAAAATTTCTCATAAATAATCAAGTCAGTAGAAATATATATATATTTTTTAAATCATATCACCCCAAGCAAGGCGGTAATGCCACTGATGCACGGGGGGCTATGTAAGAGTGAAAAGATTGAAAAAGAGAAAGCCAGAAACCACATTCTAAACAGAAAACAAGGAATGAGACTCTTTGCCTGTTCAATAGACATGGTTGGAGTGTGAACCGGGCGATAGTTTAGTCTATCTACTCCAACTGAAAAAAAAAAAAAGAAAAAAGAAAAGAATAAAAAGATTGGAAAAGAGAAAGCCAGAAACCACATCCTAAACAGGGAACAAGGGATGAGCCATATATAAATATACTGTTTAATTATAAACAGAATACCTACTCAAATATGAGTATTGATTAAAAATAATGTTCAAACAAATAAATGAAATATGTCAGTTGTTAATTCCATTTCATTAATCTCTGGCACTTTCTGTAACAGTGTTTGTTTACATTATGATACATTTTAGAGCAGAGATTGGTATTTATGAAAAATCGAAAGTTGTGTACATAAAGCTTGGTTTAACTTTGATTAGACTGTGAAATCATTTGTGGTCTAAAATGCATCTGATCAATTTGTAGCTTCCCCTACAGTGTTAGGGATTGCAGTTTTCAATCATTCTGAATGACACTCATTTTTCTAACAAAATTTCTCATAAATAATCAGGCTGGTAGAAATATATATATAAATATACTGGTTAATCAAAACAGAATATCTACTCAAATACGTTACTCTCCAGAACTTTCTATAAAATATATATATATATATATATATATATATATATGTATATATATATATAACGCTCTACGTTTGTATCGAGCACTCTTTATAAAAGTAAATGCATGAACAGCAGGTTAAAAAACCTACGAGTTTCACAACTTTGTTACAACACTATATATATATATATATATATATATATATATATAAACTACTAAACAAGAACAAGATATTATTGATTGAAGTATTTATTGATGACTGGTGGTATTTATAGTCTATTAACAAATGGTTAAGACTTCAGTTGAATATAAAAAATAAAACACTAAAGTGTATACACTTACTTACCTAGCTCACTGGCTCAGTCAAATGTAATATAATGCACTCAAGTTCCAGGGGGGAGCATTTTCCAAAGTTATACCTTTCTTTCAGGTGGGGACTGGGGTGGAGGTGTATAAAGCAGCTAGGTCATTATCTGGCATCTGAAGTGTCCCCAGGGGCATTTGAGCATTTTTTTACTCTAGTTCAGTGGTCCCCAAACTTTGATAAAAAGTACATTTAAAAATAAGAAAAACAGTTTTAAAGGGAGATAACCACAAAACATTAAAATTGGTAACTCTCTCCTCTAATTTGCAGACCCTAGTTACTATATTCTTAGTACTTGATATAGTGTAAAAATATCACAATGATAAAATCAGTTAATAATTATTTAGTATGGGACCCATGCATGTAATTACAAGTAATCTATAATAATATTTTAAATTTTGAAATCGTACATATTTTTGGGATATGGAATTTTGTGAAACTGCTCTGGCCCATGTGTATCCGGGCTCTTATTCAATGTTGTGTAAAATTATTTTCTTTTCTTTTGTTTTGTAAATAAAAGTAAAACGGTAAAAGGAATTTGTGATATGTTTCTATTTACCTCTTTCTTTGACTTTTCCACCTTGTCTGTAGAAAGCCTTAATTTGGTCAAATATGAGACAATGTCTCTCATTCTTCTGAGATCTATAAAAGACAAAAGAACCTTTTTAACAAGTTTCATTGTGTTAATAAGAGTACAAGAATCTGGTGTAATGCTCTTATATTGGTATGTGCATAAAATGTGTATAAGTATTTAAGTTTTGTTTTAACGTCTAAATTAATCGTTAAAATTTTGTCAAAAATTGTTCAAAGTGAATTTGAGTCATTGAGATTTGTGATCTGCATAATAACTATATATATATATATATATAATGCGTATATATATATATTATATATATATAATGCGTATATATATATATATATATATATATAGATATATATATATATATATATATATATATGATATATATATATATATATATATATATATATATATATATATATATATATATATATATATATATATATATATATATA